>OOFH01115531.1:0-13215 GCA_900323355.1 Merlangius merlangus | reverse complement strand
GATCCAGTTACAGCACCCTGCAGAACAAGAGGTCAACACACACACGGTCGCATACATCCGTATAGACCCCTATCTCGAGCAGAGGTCTTCAACAGGGGGTCGCGGAAGTTTTGGTTGATTAGACAATTTTTTTATATTCCCCCCCACAATTTTTTCAACAAATTGAAATGTCTTTAAATAAACATTAACATGAATCCAACACACTAGCTGCGATAACATGGACACTTTTGATCCGATTTCTAATCGGAATAGATCTATTCCTATCATGTGATCCGAATGGCATTTACAAAAGTGGTAAGCGTACGTTCGTATGTCTCTTGCGCACACCTTACACATCAGGACTGGCTGCGACATTTTTATGTATTTGATTTTAATGAAAGCCCAGCAGGAGAGAGCTTTTCTCTGCCTGCTCCTTCAATTAAGAAGGACAGTACAGGGTCTCGTCCGGTCTTTATATCTACCCCCTCCTCCGCAGCAAACAATACGTATTTGGATGAGAGTGCGCAGCCAAGACTTTTGGGAGAGAGAGAGAGTGCTGTTATGTAAGGGATAATGTACAGAACACTGGCTATTATCGGGAAAATAAGCGATCAGCAGAGAAATAGTCCACCAAAGGCGTTGACGTCGCTTAGCAACCGGACACGCTGGGGTTGATAAGTTACCAGACTACTCCTGGAGTGGTAAGAAAGAGACTAGCAAACATCACTAATTTTCGTTTCCACATTTATGTTTTAAAAATGTTTATTTAAATAGCTTTATGCATGATTACATGCAATTGACAGACATTGTTGATCTTGGTATCAGTTTATTATGTTATGTTTATCAATGGCAATGGCATGGCCACCCTACTCCACAGCCTACATTGTACCTTGCACATGTTTAAAATAAAAACATGAATATTTGAACCTGTGTATTATTTGAATACCTGCCTGGAAAACGTTGAAGACCCCTGGTGTATACGATGAACTTTTCTTCCATTTTAAAGAGTGGTATAAATGTGAACTGCTGGGAAAAGCCCTTGACACATAATTTTTTAACCACACTGCATGTTATAGGACACACAAGACGTTGACACTGTTGTGTTTCACGTCCTGCCTCTGATTCTGGAACTCCAACATGTTATGTAAAACCACACAAAAGGCCAGCATATTCCTAGTCTTTTTAAGGGCAATATTTTGGGATCTTTGTGTGAGTGGCTGTTGACTTGATGTCTGCTATATCACTTCTTTAGCACCTAATTTATATTGTCATAAACTGCATAATCTTGAGAAAGAGATCTAATGGGAACTCCCGCAGGCAATCGTGCTAAGATCATTGTTCTGTAACCTATGTACCGGCAGGCAAACATCCAGTCTATCATGGCATCCGAGAAGCAGGTGAACATCCTGATGCAGCTGCTGGACCAGGCACTGTCCGAGGTGGACAACATCGAGGATAAGCTGAGCAGCTACGAGGAGATGCTGCAGAGCGTCAAGGAGCAGATGGACCAGATCTCACAGAGCAACCGTCTGATCCAGATCAGCAACACAAATAATGGGAAGCTGCTGGACGAGATCCAGTTCCTTGTGGTACGGGGGGAAAAGAGCTTTCCATGACTGATATTTTCCTTCTAAATAAATGTGCCGCCTTTATTTTCTGATTAGTTATTTAATTGTAAATTTCAAACACTGGAAACAAAAAACAATATTTTTTTTGTGTACATATAGCAGAGTGGTTTTAGTTGTTTTTTACTTCATGAAATATAAACATAAAATATAAACGTGACGAAAAAACGAAGGGCATCACAATCTTTAAAAGGAAAGTATCAGCCATTAGAAGCAGGGACGTGTTCTGCCCATGAGTTTGATGTTGAATAGGCTTCTATTGGGTGTGTGTGTGTGTGTGTGTGGGAAGCGAGCTGAAGCAAGCTACCCAAAACTGTTATTGGTGCACACAAAAGCCTGGGTAGGCATGAAAATGACCCAGGAAGTGTGTTATATATATATCCCCTTGAAGTAAACTGTGGGACATTTGTTGTCTTGTGGCAAAGCTTGTGCACATTCTTGAGGCGATGTCTCACTATAGTGTTTTCTTCCATTTTCAGAACTACATGGATCTGTCCAAGGGCCACATCCGGGCCCTGCAGGAGGGTGACCTGTCCTCCCCTAAAGGGATTGAGGCCTGCATCAATGCATCTGAGGCTCTGCTGCAATGCATGAACGTGGCTCTCCGACCAGGTCCGGTTCTAAAAATAAACGATAAATAGCATTTTTAATAGAATAGAACCTAAAATAAAAGTCACAATGCAACTTAATTGGGTGTACAGTCTTCAAGTTGACCTCAGTCTTATTTCTGTTGTAGGTCATGACCAGCTGCTAGCAGTGAAGCAGCAGCAGCACCTGTTCAGCGACCTGAGAGACACCTTCGCTCGTCGCCTCACTAACCACCTCAACAACGTGTTTGTCCATCAGGTAACCCTCCACCCATAAACGGCCCAGTTCCTCCACCTGAACCTTTGGATGCCCTTATATTAATATATTCTCTCTCTGACAGGTAGATCTGACCCTTTCCTGTCCTCTTGTGTTTTCCATTCCCCCTTCCTGTTTTTGCTGTTTTGGACTTTGTGGCTGTGCGCTCTGTCTCTGTGTTCGTTTAACTACTTCACTCACTTCAAAATGACCATCCCTCAGTTCTAGAGCTCCTCCTGTCTGTCACTTCCAGTGAGTACCATCACGGTAGCCCTCACGCGCCCCCCACAGCCCTTCTCAGTTTCATCCTCTAACATTGCATCCCATCTAGCCGTTCAAGTAACTCTCTTTTCCTGCAGTACTAGCTGCACAACATTGGATGCAAGGGATATGCCACCTATTGGCTCTATACACCCACCTCTCTTGCAAAAGCCAGAGTCACAAACCCATCTGTCTTCTCTTCTCATCCAAGGACTGGTCATTGCTTGCAGCTTTCTGTGTTACGTTTTCCAAAAATGTGAAAAAGGCCTTTGCAGTGCAAAGGTGCAGGGACATGGAACATCTACCTGTCTAGTCTGTTATGCCTGCATGTCTGCAGCTGCAGATGAGACACCCCATCAACATGGTAGAAGAAAGTTCAGAAATTCTCCAACTTGTTCAAAAGTGTGGTTTTCTAAATCGTAGTCGTCTCACTAACATATGACCTGATGTATTTGTGGTTTCCAGACTTATGCACCCTATATCAAAATGAACATGCCGGTAAAACAAAAAGTCCCCATGTATGATGGATACACTCTACTCAATACCGGTGTGCGAATTTATATTAGACTCTGCTGGATACTTAATACTTGGATAAAAAATAAAGTATATTGTTCTGTTGTTGTCACAGGGCCATGACCAGAGCTCCACTTTGTCCCAGCACACGGTGGACCTCAGCCTGCCGAAACACAACCCACTGCACAGAGACCTGCTGCGCTACGCCAAGCTGATGGAGTGGCTGAAGAACACGCAGAGGGAGAAGTACGAGGGCTTGTCCATGGTCAGTCTGTCAGAAATACCTGCATGTTAGCGGCACATTGTCTTATTACTTAATCTTATGATCATGATCAGGGTTTCTTATTCTAATACAATCTTTTTATAATTAATAATTAACTTTATTAATATTATAAATGACTTCAACAAGGACAACATTATTCAAGAGGGATGTATGCATATGGCATCCAGTAAATGCTACCACCTTTTTTTTATATCTTTATAGACCTATGTGGAATACATGACCAGATTGTATGAACGAGAAATCAAAGATTTCTTTGAGGTGGCCAAGATAAAGATGGCTGGCACAAGCAAGGAGGCCAAGGGCAAGTTTGGTAAGATCAGTGTAATTAGTTTATTTTATTTTGAATTTCTTACGCAATTGTCCTGAACACAAACATTGTTTTCTTTAATATTAGCTGTACAACTTGGTGTGGTCAGCATACATCTGTCTCATGAAGATGAAAAACAGTAAATGAATGCTTCTTGTCTTAACACATATGCCTATATCTGAGTATTTTCTGTAACTGCAAAAAATAATAACATAACTTCTTCTACTCTCTTTGTCCAGTCTCTGCAAGATGATTGCGATGTAGCTCCAACACAAAGATCTCTTGCATATAATGTTCTTTGTTCTTTGTGCTTTCTTATTTAGAAAGGCTAATAATCTATTAAAAAAATATCACTTGTCAGTGGTTTGTTAGCATTGTGTAAAGGAGGACTTGGCTTGCCTTTGGTTGTGCTCAACACAAGTACTCTCCTTTCTCTGTTAAATCTCACCTTCCCTGTGAAAACAAAGTTTGAATTTTGTTTTCTGAACATTTGATCGCCTTAGCAAAGCATCTCAACGTCTAGAAGACCCTGTACGTCTAACCTGTCCCTATTGGCTCGCTTACCTTGTGCTGCATGTTTTTAAGCCCTAACCTGTCTTTGTCTCTGATGCCTGCCTTTCTAACTGACCTCCAGCCACGCTTCCGCGGAAAGAGAGTGCACTCAAACAGGAGTCCGAGAGTAAGTATCTCCCCTGCACAGGGAAGTTCCACCTGCTTTTTATGCCGTCTGCTCCTCTCTGCTAAAGGTGTTACTTTGCCCAAGATCTTTTGCTTCCCTCTTCAGATAACTCCATGAATGAAAATATCCTGTTACATACTAACTAGGCCATTAGCCCAGTGCTCTTTTACCCCAAAAAAGCTGTTTACATTGTAACACAATTAAGTTCAATCATAGATATGACTCAGAATAATAGAATAACGAATTACTAACGGACCGATTAATTTGACTTATTGGTGGATGGTTGGATGTTCTTGGTGTGGTGTCCATGGTCACTTCCGAGATGTGGTGTGGTCTTTATCCAAAAGTACTATTTTAATTAAGGAACACAATTTGAGTCTGACCTTCCTTGTGCTATCCCAGGCCTGCATGGCAGCTCTGGCAAGCTAACGGGATCTACATCCAGCCTAAACAAGCTGGCGGTGCAGGGCT
Source organism: Merlangius merlangus (assembly GCA_900323355.1). Classification (NCBI taxonomy): domain Eukaryota; kingdom Metazoa; phylum Chordata; class Actinopteri; order Gadiformes; family Gadidae; genus Merlangius; species Merlangius merlangus. Next base: position 8,254 of record OOFH01115531.1, on the reverse strand, counting down.
CAAACAGCCGGCGCTCCCAGTCGTCCTCACTGCTCGACATGGGCAACATGTCTGCCTCCGACCTGGATGTGGCCGACCGAACCAAGTTTGACAAGGTGACACTTCAGTGGTTCTAGTGCACTGATCAGCCTGTGATTATTTTCTATGGATGATCCTGGGAATATGTTTGCATTAAACTGTCATCCTGTTGCCAGATCTTTGAGCAAGTCCTCAGTGAGCTGGAGCCTCTGTGTCTGGCAGAACAAGACTTTATCAGCAAGTTCTTCAAGCTGCAGCAGCATGCCACCGTCCAGCCGCCGCTGGCTCAGGTACAACTGACAGCTTCGAAGTGGCTGCAAAAAGGGAATCTTACATTACACAACAGCACTGACAAATGACTATCACCATTTGATTAGAGTCAGAGGGATTTGCAGCAAACCGGGCCATCACAACCGTTTATCTAGTATGGGGCAGGTATGATATGATGACGAAAACCGGGCCATCACAACCGTTTATCTAGTATGGGGCAGGTATGATATGATGACGAACAGAGGTGTGTTGTGCTGTTGGGATTTTCATAAACAACCAAGATAGCTGATGGGTCAAACATTTTCTTGCTCTGATTGGTTGTAGGTCCATCCAATGCGTCCAGAGGCAGTTGGTGCCCATTGATGACATAAAACAAATAAAACATGAACTGCGAGGATCAAGACTAATTCACATTTGCGAATTGATCTGACGATGTCTGGCTAGTTTAAAATCACTATCAGGAAAATAATAAGGGATGTGTTGCTCAGCACGCACGCTTGATACGGTGTCGATGTTTTTGACACCCACAGCATTTAGACAACGCCCCAAGGAAGTTGACAAAACACTTCACAAGCTGGAAACATCAAATACTTTAATTGGATGATGGTGCCAATTATGCCGGTTAAGATTAGTGTGTTGTTTTGTTAGTTTGTTGAGGATTTTGTTAGTATGTATAAAAGGAAATAATTTCAAATATATATATTTGTTGTTTCCTAATTTTTTATTTTTAAAACAGTATCGACGACAATAGCGTGGGGCGCGACTTCATGAAGTTCTGATCAACAGGGCATTCCCACTATACCACATTGCCTAACCTTATGGAAAAGATGTACAAGAATTTCAAAAGCTGCTATGATTGTCTGCAGCGCTCCCCGGGGAGTAGTTCTCCAGTGTTTCATGAGGTCCCGTGTGTCAATAGCCTCGTAATAGAGCAGTGTGCTACCAGAAGTAAAAATCCCATTTATTACCTCAGTAGAGGTTTTGATTAAAAGCCATATTGTCGTAACCATCAAAAGTATACTTGCTACACGCAAGTATCGCGCAAAACGTAAACTTCTAGTTTTTAACACGTTTTATTCGCGATGTCATTTGAATCACCTACTACTACTACAATACACAAAATCCTAAAGTGTAACACCTCTTTGATAGTTGGAGCTGTTTACATGGAACCGTTTACCCTCACCAGCGAAAGTCAAGTCATCAATGACTGCTGCCACTGAACTCGATCGCTTACCACTGATTTAGATCGCTTTTACAGTCGGCAACCATGATTTCCCTTAGAATATTCGAACTGTAGAAGAACTGTAGCGGAAATTAGCTGTGCATGGGGAAAAATATGTTGATATAGAATATATAAGTAAAAATATGAAATAGCACAAGCAGTGCTTTTTTGTCATTTTGGTAGTGTAAAAGCTATGAATATGAATGAATACTTAACTGGAATACGAGACTGAATGTACATTTTGCCTTTTCTACCGTTCTCCAAATTCAACATTTTTGCTTCGAATCAAATGTTTTATGGTCACGACTACCTTGACAAACGATTGGCTTGGATCAAGGCTTAACTCTTTTTTTTTTTATAATGATTTTATGAAAAGTCAATGGAGTAAATGAATGGGAAATTTACTACCGGAACCAGAGCGGTTAAAAAGAGGGAAGTCCCTGTTGCGCGCTATTCCCATCCATATATCCACTTGTCACAATGAAATTGAACTACAACCATACATGAGATGAGACGCACGATAATCTGCTATAGCATTCATATGCCGTCATTTTACTAAACTGATTGGCTACATGCATTCATTGAGATCTGTCATGTGTCTCCACAGCCAGAAACAGAAGAAACGGATGGAGCGATTACATCTAAAGTGACACCTCAGAGCGAACCTAGACCCTCCTTATCATCAGAGTGAGTTGTCTTTGGGGTTTCCTGAATCTGTTACCGAACACAAAAATACTCAATGCTCAACATAAATTAAACCAATGCATCCCGGCAGTACCAAGCGCAAAAGTACATGGCCTTCCCCTAACCCAATGACATTCCACACTTACTAACCCAGCGCTGTTGTACATCCCCATTCCCAAGCTAAAACAACCCAACTGTGATAGTAGACCTTTTGTGTTTGTCTATCATCCTAAGCCAATGTTTACTGTCCACCCAGGAAAGACTTGGTGCGGATGATGATGAACAAGATCTTCCAGAGCATCGAGACGGAGCTTAACAGTCTGATCGCACTAGGGGACAAGATCGACAGCTTCCACTCTCTGTACATGCTGGTGAAGATGAGCCACCACGTGTGGACGGCAGAGAACGTGGACCCGGCCTCGTACCTCAGCACCACGCTGGGGAATGTGCTGGTCACCGTCAAGAGGAACTTTGACAAATGCATTGTGAGGGTTACTCAACTCCTGTAGTTAGTGTGTGTGTGTGTGTGTGTGTGTATGACAAGGTTTACACCTTGAGCTATCTGCATTGCTTGACCCACATTCAAAATTCCAAGTCTAGACCCTCCCTAAAGTCATACTGGTAAATAAATAATTTACCAGAATCATAAATCATTGGTGGTGAGTAGAGTTTGTCAGGCCCCCTCTTAAAAAAGAGTAATGCCAGCCCCCTATTTTTGGTTAACATTGGCTGGCCAAGTTCACGGGCATCCGCTATTGAGCTTCATCATTGTGATGTTCCACCGCAATGACTGCCTCCATTTACTGAGTATTGAAACGTCATTGGCAGGAATGTTGTTTTGGCCATAGTTTAGTAGTTATTGTGAAATTATTTATTTTAACTTTGGGAAACACCGGTTTATGAGTATCATGAAAATAATCCATCTCTTCTCCCAGTCTGGTCAGATCAAACAGATGGAGGATGTGAAGATCTCCAAGAAAAGCAAAGTGGGGATACTTACTTTTGTCACAGGCTTTGAGGAGTTTGCCGAGCTGGCCGAAACGATCTTCCGGAACGCTGAGCGGCGGGGAGATCTGGACAAGGCTTATGTCAAGCTGATCAGAGCTGTCTTCATGAATGGTGACACAAAATCAGATAACTCATCATTGACTGCTTCTAGCTGGTGTGTCAAAAGAGGAGACAGGGAATATCTGCTTTCTTATTGGTTTCTGTCTCAAGTTGAAAAGGTGGCCAATGAGAGCCAGAAGACGCCACGGGATGTTGTGATGATGGAGAATTTCCACCACATCTTCTCTACGCTCTCCCGCTTGAAAATCTCCTGCCTGGAGGCAGAGAGGAGGGAAGCCAAGCACAAGTATACCGAGCACCTGCAGTCCTACGTCATCAACTCTCTTGGTCAGCCTCTGGAGAAGCTCAATGTAAGGAGGGTCTATGTTGCTATCATGACCATATATGCTCACTGTGTGATGTAGGGACTAGGGTGTTGGTTAAGGGTTCAATCCCCAATGCCTACCGTCTGCAACCTTGCGCAAGATGCCTTATCCCTACATGCTCCAAAATTAGCTTTTTTTCAAATCACTGCAAGTACCTTTGGTTAAAAGCTAATGCTTAATGTATAAATATAGATAATAATAATAATGGGTTTAATAAATTGGGACAAAAAGGCTTATATAACTACAATCAACACTTTAATTATATTCTGTTTGGTCCTATTTCCAGCATTTCTTTGAAGGAGTTGAGGCACGTGTGGCACAGGGTGTGCGTGAGGAGGAGGTGAGCTACCAGCTCGCGTTTAACAAACAGGAACTGCGTAAAGTTATCAAAGAGTATCCAGGCAAGGAGGTGAAAAAGGGCCTGGACAACCTGTACAAAAAAGTAGATAAACACTTGTGCGAAGAAGAGAGCCTACTGCAGGTGAGAAGGACAAGAGAAAATGGCTAAAGCTCTTATTGCTTCATGAAAACAAATCTTGTTGATTCTTTAATGGTTGCAACTCTTTTTTTTTTCCTCCAATAGGTGGTATGGCACTCGATGCAAGATGAGTTCATCCGCCAGTACAAGCACTTTGAGGATTTGATTGGCCGTTGTTATCCCGGATCTGGAATTACAATGGAATTTACCATACAAGACATGCTGGAGTATTTCTCTAGCATCGCACAGTCTCATTAATTTAGCTGCTCTGCGTTACTGTTTACTAGTTTACTAATTAACTAATGCTTCACAATGACAAAAAATACTACACCGCAAATCATTTAAACTCGTGCGTATGTCAATACGTGTCTGTTTTACAGAAGGTGCAAACCATTTATAGTGTACTCTGCAAAAATGCGAAATAGATCCATAAATATTTTGTATGCCAATTTATTTTCCTGCACCTCGTTATGCGCATCTTGTAACATCCATATCATGTATATTTCAATGATGCTTTCTGCATGTGTTTTATTTTCTCCCTTGTAATCTGTTAAGCGAAATATGCCCAATAAACCACTGTTACTCCGCCTCTCTGTGCAATGCCAGGATAAAAATCACGCCAGCCTTCACTGCTCGTCGTTTCCATGGTGTTTCTGGGTCAGCCGCAGTCGGCGCCCTTTTTAAAACACTTGGCGCGGAAAACAAGCTGTCCGTAGTACTTAAGTGTTACCGTGTAACGTCTATCATTTATTATATGCGTGAGGGAAACATAACGGAATATGGTGGTGCATGTGAATCCTACCTTCGTCACATCAGAAGCTGAACTGTTGGACTGAGTGGATGCTAGCTGTGTACAAGGTGGGTTGGCAGTAGTGGTCATGGAGATGGCATTGCTAATGGTGCTTTGTGTTATCAAAACAGAACTTGGACAGCTGCCACAAGAGTAGATGTAAGAAGCACTAAGATGTAAAGGTTAAACATCATACTTTAGATACGAGTTCGGAGCTATCGCTGCTAACGACATCCTGCCGGCTAACTGTTACTAACATGGCGCCTGTTAAACATGGCGAACAAGCCACCAGATAAATGACATCTTCTCAGAATTATCGTACTGTTTGTTGCTTACCTGCCTCTGCTATTTGATAGATTACAAAATGAGCACCACCGCAGAGAGGAAGTTCCTCAGTCTGAGGAGACGTCTGGATCAGTTGGGGTACCGTCAGCCACTGGGCATCGAAACGTTACCACTGGTCGAACAACTATTTAGGTAAGACATGTTTCACTGGCTATTTCTGAATGAACGAACCCGCCAGTCTGACACGCTTACTAAAATGACGTACAGATGAACTTGTTCTAAATAAATTCATTTTGGAATCACAGTGATCTGATACACACAACCGAGAGTTTGCGCAATGCCAAACTTTCTGCTGGGAAAACTGAAAAAGAAGGCAGAAACTTTGACGCTTTACTGGAACCATACAAAACCGACAATGCCCGGGTGGTCAAGGAGAACAACGAGCTGCACCTCGCCCTTCTCACGTTAAAAGAGGACAAGGACCGTGTTTTTAGAGGTAAGGGTTTAACTTCGGTCATACTTTGAGTATGACATTTCTAACCGTACGTCCCAATGTTGAGGGAACCAACTCCTAGGGTGACCACTCCAGACGTTTCCAGGGACAGTCCCCGTTTTCAGCTACTGCTGTCCCATTGTCTCATTATAGCTGAAAGATCCGAAAAAAACGAAAATGTTGACCAAACGTAGTTGCGCACCCTACTACTTGCACAGGCTAAAGCCAGACAGAACAAGCGCCGCTCTACCAGAGCTCAGAGCAGAATGCCCATCTAGAATACCCATAATTCTGGTATTTTGATTGGTGGAATATAACTGCGCGGTAGAATATTTACCCTTCGCAAGAGGAAGCAACAGGTACGGCATTCTTTCATGGCATTCATGCATCCATTCAGCTAGTTTTGTGGGTCACGCCCACTTTTAAATGTAAATTACATTGTCTGAAGATAAATCGGTGTATGGCATGAGACATGCCCCACCCTCCTCATTACTCCATAATAAATTGGGTTATTTGTAATTTTTGATTTTTAATTGTATTATTTCAAGTTACGGACCATTCACAATAAGACATTAATATTGTACAACAAGAGGAGATGTATTTTCTAAAACCATATACCCTCAAGTTGTCATTCAACATGAACTGTGGCATTTTCCATTTAAAAGTCTTCCCCAAACCTTCCGAACATCATATGGTGTAAGGAGGAGGCCTTAGTATGGGGGAAGTGACTGGTTGATCCCTGTTTATTACAATTGATTTTATGGATGTTCTTGATCTCAGCTACTTTGATCAGAGGAAAAAACAATTGTTAATCAATTCCTTTGCAATTTAGGAGAACTAGGGTGAGAGAAACGACTTTATGAATGGTAAGGGAAGTGTCCCCATTTTAGTTTTTCAAAGTCAAGGTTTTTACCCCTCTGAACCGAAAATGTCCCTGGATTTGGTCTCAGAAATCAGGTCACCCAACTCTTTTTCTGATTTAACCATAATAATAACAGGAAGATGTGTATTAGTATACGTCTGAAGTTTCTGATTCTGTTGGATTCTGTCCTCAACTGCCCTGCCAATACACATTACAAGTGTTTTGAGAAGGATCTTTTCAACAGAGCCCCCTCTGACATTTGATCAGACACGCTATCTCAAATCATAAATCAGTCCTTACATTCATAATGTTGTGCTGAATTACCATCTAGAAAGTTAAACAATAGTCACATTCACAAAAGTACTCCTTATCCCTATCCAAAACGCAGTATCTCTTTCTTGTTTTAGAGCTCAAGTCACATGTCCGAAAACTGGAGAACGACACCACTGACCTGAAGTTTCTAAACAACCAGTACGTGCACAAGGTGTGCTGCCTGGAGAAGGACAGTAAGACCAAGTCTGAACGCATTCAGCAGCTACAAGAGAAGAACATGCAAGCTGTGGTACAGACACCAGGTAATACCACGACCCTGGACCAGTCCTGTTTAGGGATCGACCGATATGGATTTTTTTAGGGCCGATACCGATATTTTTCCATCAGCCATAGCCGATAACCGATACGCCGATACCGATTTTCTTGAGCCGATATTTGGAGCCGATAATACCCTGGAAATCCAGAGTTCTCGCGAGAGTAGGGCTGGGCGATATACCGGTTTTAAAATTATACCGGTATATTTTTGAAAGCGATATGTAGTCGAGACAATATCGCCATACCGGTATATTATATATTATTTTGATGTTGCCTTGCGAGCGCTATTTTATAAAGCCGACCGCTGCTCTGAGTCTACAAACCATGTTCAGCTGCTCAATCCCGCCCCTTACATGTATGTAGCGTTCTCCCACCCAGGGACGTTACGCATCACAACAAACTTTGAACAAAAACACGGCGGACACGGTGGTAGAGAGTACTGAACCCGTGGAGGGACATGGGGTAAAAATAATGTTTTTAACGTTTCTCGTGAGGACGAGAAAGTATCTGGTGCGCACAAGAAAGTATCTCGTTCGCACGAGAAAGTATCTGGTGCGCATATCACTGGCAGTGTGTGTGTGTGTGCGCCAGCGTGTGAGTGCGGACGAGCGAGCGGTAGCGTGCATGTCAGTAATGAGTAATGAGCGAGTCCGGTTGTGTGTAAGAATAAAGTACCCGGCAAGAATCGGTGGCCGCTTCATTCCGACCTATAAGCAGACCCACTGCCGGTCAGAGTGAAGGGTGTTACCCCCGAGAGAGCGTCGGCCCTGGAGGGAACGTCTCCCCTGTGCTCCTCGGTCTGGGAGCCGACAGCAGGAAAGGTGTAACACTACCATCTCGTAGTCAAGAGGCGGAGCGCAAGAGAGTTTACGTGCTCCAATGGTGCGAGATAAAAATAAAGCACATGATTGAATGATTTTATTTGACATTACAATGGGTGGTGGTCGACTGGAAGGGGCTGGTTAGCGGGCTGTATCAGCTGGCCGGTTGAAGTTAGATCAGTTCAGTGGGCACCTCAACTAGTGATGTTGGAAATGGATATATTTTGTATTGGCTAATCAACCTTGCGACTGGCGGTAAAACAGGTCCTTTAGGAATGTTTTTCCTAAAAGCTATTTCCAGCAAACGGCT
>OOFH01115530.1:0-22307 GCA_900323355.1 Merlangius merlangus | reverse complement strand
CTATAACAACTAAGTACACAAAAAAAAACACATAAGACACACAGAAGACACAAGACTCACACACACAAACATTCACATTTATAATTGTGCCTACTAGGGATGCACCGATACCGATACTGGCATCGGGTATCGGGCCGATACTGTTGTAATATACTTGTACTCGTACTCGCTAAAGTTTACCGATACCAAGAACCGATACCAGTGCACGCAATTTCTCTGCATGAAGACCGCGATCAGAGGGTGGCTTTGCGTCTTTGTTGTATTTTTTTAGATTGGCGGCTAGGGGGAGACGTCGAGCTAATCAGAAACAGCGTGGTTAGGCGAGTGAGACAGAACAAAAAAAACTGGCGGCTGCGGTTAATTAGCACCATGTCGGCAGTATGGGCTCATTTCAAAACATGCGAAGATGACAGAAGCAAGGCGAAATGCAAACTGTGTGCTGGTAAGGTCTCCAGGGGAGGAAAGGAGAGTACGTCGTTCAATACGAGCAATTTGATAAAACATCTGAGGACACATCATCACCCTGAGTATACCGAGTTTGCTAAGGCTAATGCGAAACCGCAACAACCAACTTTAACTCAGGTTTTGGAAAAGCGAGAAAAAATGTCAAGAGAAAACCCACGGGCAGTTAAAATTACAGAGGCTCTGACTCATTTTATTGCTCTGGATGACCAGCCACTGTCGGTTGTGGACAATGTAGGATTTCGCCGTCTTCTCAGCACACTCGAGCCACGATACGAGATTCCCAGTCGCCCCTACATCACGGATGTTATGGTGCCAAAACTTTTTGAGGATGTTTCTGAAACTGCAAAGTAGCACCAGGGAACGTTTGCGCCAGAACACGCCTCCTTCTTTCGCGGAACCGCCCCTTGAGGCCCAAGATCATTCCTTAATTTACCGACGCATGGCGGTGGAGGGAAAAGAACGCTCTGCGCCAGTTGCAAACTAGCAATGACACATGCGTCAGTGTAGAAAGTCAATTGCGCTGGATGCAAGATAGGGCCCATTGTCTACTGTCGCATACGGTCATGTTGCACACTTGTGTGTTCTCTGGAAAGTAAGAGCTTCTTCACTGTGTTTGATACACCGAATAAGCTGCTCTTTGTCGCTGTTTATTTCATGTAGGCTACGCCGTCTTGGCTTCTCCTCATGGTGGCGTCCCAGTGTTACGCTGGCATTAGGGGGAGTGACCGGATATTCTGTCTTTGGTTACAAGTTGTAACCGGGGTCTGTAATATCCTGTCCACCATTTAGAATGAATCCGTATCTCTTATACGCTTTGCGTTTATTGAGAAAGTTTGATTGCTTTTGTGGATTTTTAATCCAATGTCGCATACATTCGTTCCAGTTTTACACATTCTGTGTGTTCACCAGCAACCAGAGCTTCTTCGTTCAATTAGATGCTCTGTTCATTGTTATGCCTGCCAGCGGTTCTTCTTACCGCCTCTCGTTTGGAGTGGACGTGAGGGGGGCCTTGCTGCTCGCCGCAGTTGGCGGCTTGGGCTTTTTCCTAGCTCCGGCCCCAGTGGCAGCGGACGTACGAGAGGCCTTGTTGCTCTGCATTGCCCGGTTTTCATAGATTATGAAATAAGGGTTGAGTCAGAAGTTAGACTCGCTTTAATCTCTTGATCCTCGCTTTGCGTGCTCTTGGGAGAATTTTGGGTTGTTGAGTCTGATGTGCCCTGTGACTTAGGTCTTTGTGACTGGGGTCCAGCAGGAGTACATTGATTGTTCTCCGCTCGCAGCTTCACCTTAGCCCATAAGGCGAAGCCTAGAAAGCGTAGGCTACATGAAATACAACAATAGTTATGTTATTATAACTCTAGTTTGATGATTGTAGGCGTAGCCATCTAGATTCCTCCCCAGCTGTTCCCTCCAACTGCTGAAAGAATACCGTGGAGGACAACGCTGCTCGGTGACGTGGGGAATGTGGGCGGTGCCCACGTTGATTGGTGCATAGCTGAAATTTTCAGTGCGTGTTTTAATGTCCATACTTCCATGAGTACACTTAAACGAAGTACACTATCCGCACTCACTAAGTGCGCTAATTTTCAGATGTCAGTGTTGTTCCACATCGAATACTCCGTGGTGCACTAACCGGAAATTACGATCACGACTGCCGCCGCGGCTCCTCCCCCGCAATAAACATCCCACTTTGAACGGTGAACTCTTTACGCCTAGTAGCTATAAAAACTACAAAATGACTATTAATGCAGGGTGTGTTGAAAATGCGCCGACTTTGTCTCAGCCTGGCTCCGCCCTCTTCCTGGCTCTGCCCGCTACGTAGCTAAAGTGGTTGCCGTTGAGTACGAAAAGTGTACATCGCCACACACTTCGAGATTTGACCATTTTTAGTACATCATCCGGGTTCTTTCAGCACATTTATTTTCGCCCTATCTGAATCGAAACGCCCTACGTACTCAAACTTAGACTAGTAAGTACGGATAGTATGGGTATTGGAACACGGCAGTGGTCTGCTATTCATATAGTTTATTTACAGCACGTACTTTTGTACGCTGCAAGCCATGCCTATTTACAACTGGAATTGTTCGATTAAACGTACAAACCGCAAAAACACGGCTAGTAATCAGCCATAATCATATCAGCGCTACTAGGGTTGGGCATAATCAGTACGTCAGGCCCTTGCGGTGGACGAGGGTCCGCAAGGACGTATAACGGGTCCGTAACCTCCTTCCGTTGCGTGAACGTTGAACCATAATCAGCCCTAAATTAGTTGAATTGCGATGAATCTGCGACGCTACGTGAAGGCTGGGGGATCTGGAAAAGTGCAAACACGCATATCATATGCACAGGTTCGGGAACCAGTCTAGATAGGCCTACCAGAACCATTTAGTGGAGTCCACCTCTGCACATAATGTGCGAATCAGATAGCTCAGAAACCGATGTTTGGTTTCGTTTTCAGTTCTTACCACGCTAACATCAAGTTTGGCAGACTATAATACACATGCCTGGTGGTTCCTCGTCTATAAATAGTGTACTTACATTGGTGGGGCTTTGAGATGAATCCATTGCTGTGGAGTCAGACATCTAACTATTCTCTGGAACGGAAATATTTCGAAAGTCTCTTTCACTAATTCTCCTTTGCGAAAATAACAAGGCACTTCCTCGTTTATAGAAAATCTTGCATGCTGGGAAATGTATGCACTTTGAATTGAGCAGACACTTTTAAAGCGCTTCATTGACAACCAATACGTCAAACATGCAAGATGACAGCAAGCCCGTTAGGAGGAAGTGTCCTGCTCAGGTGACAGGTGCAGCTTGGTGCTCAGCTTAGATGCCGGAGTCGGGGATCGAAATAGCCGACCCAAATCACATGCTACTAGTTTTCGTTTACTTTCGTTTCATTGATCAATACATGTTTTTCAATTCAATTATGCTCCAAGGCAGAATCCTCTCTGACTGCGTTCAATCTAAACAGCTGCTGAACTTGGCCTAAAACCATGGTTCTGAAACCATTCTTACACCTAGTTATATTCACCTTGCTTTTGAAAGAAATCGGTTCGGAGTTGTTTTCCCCTAGCTTGCTTTTTTGTGACCCCGATTTCCCTTTCTTGGGTAAAGACATGACTGACTATGGTGCAGTCAGCAGTCACTCAACTCGCGATTAGCCGCGTTCCTGTTTTTGGGAATCCTGGCGCAGTTGTGGAATAAACCATTTTTCGCCTTCTGTAAGGGATGACAGTGAGGCTGCAGATGAGAACAGGATGAAGGTGACTCCACATACATGGCCACAACTTCTCAAGTGTAATGTGGGGTTAGAGACCGATGAGGGAGGGGGATACAACAGGATGAAGATGAAACATATTTACTGTCTGATCAACTTACAATAGGTCAGGCAGGGAGGGTGATAAGGGGAGGGCAAAGATGTCATCATGTTAACTGTTTGATAAACTAATGGTGGGGGTCAGAGACAGCCAGGGCTCTGGCAGGGAGGAGAATGAAGTAAGAACAAGGCAAAAACCATATAAATTGTTAGGGATGAATACATTCTTCATAGGTAGGGTTTCCCTAAACTCCCTTTGCTTAGGTACAATCCGGTACTTGCCCTACGACACACGACTCATCTCTCTCTGATAGTCTCTCTGGATAAAATGTATTTTCTGCAGGACAGAAACATTGAACATAATTTAGAATTCCTTATTAACTAAAACAGCATTAAGTCCATCTTCTATTTATAAAGTCAAGTGTTTTCATTTTTTGTGTAAAGCAAAAATTTAAGCTTCACGTTTGTATAATTTTTGTAACGTTAAATCAAATTCATAGGGAACAATCTACCAATCAGCTTTTTGAAGCTTGCAGCAGGGTTCACACCTTTTAATACATTTAAAAAATGTTTCAGGGGCATCTCAGGACCGAACAAAGCCATTAATAGCAGTTTAATTACACCAACATGTAGTCTCTCGAAAACAATAAAGGTTTTGAGACTCAATTAGAAACAGCAGGGAAACATGATATATTTTCATCAGTATATTATGTGAGTACGGTTCTTATACAAGCACTAAATTAAATGCGTCATTTTTTTGTATTTTTATTGGATAACACAACACTTTAACTTGAAATATAGGCTTGTGTATTTTAAAACATTTACTTTTCAGGTTTTCCAGGAGGGGAAGCCAATATAGAAATATAATAGTTATTAAAGGGCACATTACTGCTTTTCCAGAACACCTTGTCAGACCTTTAAAGTATACTCAATATTAAGATCCGACTTATAGATTCATAGAGTGAATGGTTAAGGCATTGTTGTCATCCAACCTCTTCTCATCATGGCAGATTGAATAGCACACATGAAGAGGCCAGTATGACTTGAGTAACCAAGACAACATGAGATTCACTTTTTAATATTACGGCAATATACCAATTTTAAGTCATGTCTTCGATCACATAGGCACTGCAGTGTTGTTTACAGTACAGTACAATGCAACCTGACTGTACATCACGAGCCCCACCAGAAATACACAAGTACCGAGAAGCTTATTGATTTTGGTGTCTCCTTCGTATTTCCAACAGGCCACAACTCCTGTCTGTGGAGTTACTCTCAAGGCTGGCTGACTCCTCTCTGTATATTTCGAATACCAGTTGAACAAAAAGGAAAAACGCACACTCTTCAGAGGTTCAATCCATGTTGTATCTTAAAAAAGAAAAAAAAAAAAAACCAGAAAAAAGTTGTCTGGTTGAACGATGTCTCTTGTATATTTGAGGTCTTATGTGTCATTGTCGATCCTGTGAGCTGAAATTTAAAATGAATAAAAAATAAATCACTGTTAACATGAAACCCAATTAGGGAGCAGAATATGAATCTTATACTGTTGTATGCAACATCTGAGAGATACAATGAAGGAGAGAGCAGAAAGAGAGCAAGACCTTTCAAATCACAAGCCTAAAAAAACCTCCCTCCCTCCCTCCCTTCTCGTTTCCCAGCCATCTTGTTTCTGGTGATATGATAATGCTGTGTGAGCGCATGTGATTGACATGCAAGATGCATTCCTGAAACCAATCAGAGCAGAGGTCCTGATTGGTTTAAAATGGAGCAGTCAAAATCGAAATAGTCTCAAATACAGCGGCGAGTTAACCAGATCAGACATCCTCACAGAGCATTTCATTCACTAATAGCGGACAGATGGTTAAGTTGTTGCTCACAAATTACGTTCAAATTAAAGCTCTGAAATTGAACGGACAGCTCCTCTAACCAATGTTTTCAATTAAGGAAAACATTTCCATCACAAGTTAGGAGATTGCTAATTGATATGTATTAATCTATGCCTAATAATGATACTTAGTAAAGTGAGATTTATTTGGGGGGATTTCACAATACTATGAACTACATTACTGTTCAATACTGAAGTGCATTTCCCTCCGTACTGACAAAACACACAAAGAAACTGAGCGGGTGAGACGGTGTCAGTTCAGCAGAGCTTCCCCAACCGCTGTGTCAGGGAGTGTCATCATGTCATCCGCTCTTTACCATAGGGGTGCAGTAAAGATTCTTACATTGCTTTGGTATCCTGAGTGGTTCAGTGTCCCCAGACAGGACCTGATGCATGACCCCCCGGAACTGGTAGAGCACCTTCAGGCACTTCTCCTCCCCCACGCAGGCGTCGTAGAAGCCGGGCAGCCCTGACTGGAAAGGGCAACGCAAGGTCAACTGCCATTGGCACAGAGAAGCACCCTTTGACCTAATGTTTACCCAACAACCCAATAAGTACTGGAAGATATTTTAGTTTGGTTTTTTTAGAAACTATTTCTGTGAAAATGGAGAAACATTAGGTAAGAATAATAATAATGGACGTAGAATCAGTCGTAGATAATTTCACCTTAACCTCTAACATAACACACTCCTTAACACTAGGAAAATATGAATGTTTTTCAGTTTTGGCTCAGCAAAATCCCAAAAGATATGCAATATACATATTGACATATTTCCAAGCTGCAATGTGTATACAGATTCTTCTCAACAAACATGCAGTGAACATGTTCCAACTTATTGTTCAAACATACACGCATTCTAGCCAGATAGTTCAGTGCATTGTGTCCATAGATAAATCCCAGAGGAATATGTCTCTCAAATGTTACAATCTAAATAAAAATATCTAAATGTGTGAGTTATTGTGTCGGACAGACATCGGCATATGTGCTGTGGAGTTATCAACGGCTGGATTCCTTATAGCAACGTCACAGATAGATTATGTTACAGATCTTCCAAATGCAAGAAAATCAAACCACCGTCTGTCTGCCTGCCCGCCTTTCATAAGCTCTCAAATAGGCTGAACTGGGTTGTGGGTGTCCGGTCACCCCTCCCGCGCATGTAGCATAGGTAGTGGTTGGCTGGGCTGACGTAGTGGCACTCCGATACAGTTAATCCCACATGAGGAATGCGGATGGGTGCTCATGGTGGCCCTACCTTTGTGGCCTCAGTGAGGATGAGCTTTGAGTCTTTCACCAGGCACTGAAGAGGTACGGTCACATCGATGACCTTGGCCCTTTCGTGTTTCTTACTGTTGTCCGTGACAAACTTGCCGTACCATGCGTTGAGAATGATTAGACCTAAAAAAAATAAATAATCAGATGGGTATTACGAAATAATCTGTTGTGTTTTACCCAACAGATACGAACAACAAAACGTGTTGGAATTATATACAAAATATAATGAAATCAAGTGTTCAATAGGCAAGTTTGTGGCCTTGAATGACTATGAGCACAGCATGTAAACTGCATTATCTTTGTACATTGAACTAATTTAGTTGTGCATCGGGAGGAACATTGATACCAGATGATTAAAACAGACGCGATGGAGTCAGGAATCTTTCACAGAAAAATCCTGACCAACTTTGTTTCTTGGACTTGGCAAGGGTTCTAAAAGATCTAAGAGTACGATAAGAGTTTCAAAGTTCAGAGGTAAAAGTTGAGGATCAAGCACTTGATTGAGGGCAGGAGAAGCTCCATGTCTACTGTGAACAGAACAGGCAGCCATTGAGATGGGGAGCGAGGTGTGAGAACATGAAGCAGTATTCAGCACAAAAACCACTGAGTGAGATTTTGCCTGGTTTACCGTGTTACTCGATTCGTTTAGTTGAGGAGTCATTTACCGAGCTCTTGCAAATGCATCAAAACCTGGAGTGCCAGTGATTGAAATCCTCAAGCAATTTGGACAAAGGCTTATTTTTTTTACTCACAAGTTGCTTCATTTAAATCAGTATGCAGCGAAGAATGAGAAAACACAATTAATGTCTAATTTGAGTACCTTGGGTACAACTGATTTTCATTAGAATAAGAGTACTACATTAACTCTGAGATGTAGGCGTGTGCTTGTCATTAGCTGCAACTTCTCCAACTTGCAGGACATGTCCCTGCCTAAGGGTACCTGCGGTGACAACAATTACAGCAGTCACTGCAGCCAGTATGACCAATGGTACGCCAATTACCGCTCATTGTAATAGTGGCGGGCCCACTGTGTACTCGTAAAATAAATGAAAAGCCATAATTAGCACTTGCCTTAATAGACTTACAAAGGTCATCTCTAAGACAGAGAGCCAATGTAGGAGAATTATTTGTTGAAAGAGGAACGCATCAACCGGAGCGGTGAAAATACATGTACACATAAATAAATATCTGAATCGGCCCAATAGTTGAATCAAATAATAATGAAATACAAACATGCAATCAAATATGCTGACATAAAGACAATGCAATACTTTCACAGTCAGGCGTACACAGCCCTTACCCATTCTGGACTCCTCAGCTTCAATAATCCTGCGCACAGACTCCTGCATCAGCAAGACCTTCATAGGAAAGCAATGGAGAGAGATGAATGTGGTTAGACTTCACGAGACTGAATCTATTGCAATTCTACTATCACAACTGTACTCATTACAGAGGCACTTTTATCAAGTTGTTTTAAAAAAATTAAATTAATTTACAGGTAAGGGGTAGGCCTCATGCTCAAGGACGTGCTACAGGTAGACCACGGACATCAGGGAATCTAACACCGAACCTGTCGGCCACCATTATGGCTGGTAACTACATCTTGCCAAATATAATAGGACTGATGCAGCTTAAACAATGTCATGAGACTGACTAATATTTGAGATGTTCATGCACACCACACTGCGTCTACATGCTGGGAGCCAAAACGGCCGCTAATTACTGGGCTGTAGTGAACTCACAGAAGACTCTGCTTCTTGTCTCTTCCTGGCGATGTCAGTCGCAGAGCTCTCCCGCTGCTTCTCCAAGTCCCTGTTAAGTAGAGAAAGAAAAGAATATCCCTCCTCCTTAGATCACAGCTAGACGTTACGCTGCCCGTGAACCTCTATTAAAACAAAAAAATAATTTGCATTCGACAGGCTCAAATTAGAGCTAATTCAGTCAACAGCAAGAGACGGCTTTGGTTTGACTGGGTTAATCAGTATTTCTATTGCGCTGCAAGAGGGGAGGGGGGGAAGAGCGAGTGAGAGAGGGTGCTGGCTTACTGTTCCTTCTGAGAATGCAGGTAGGGTCTGATCACCAGCCGCTGAATGGCGAGGTAGAAGACGAGTGGTCCGACGGTAGCATAAAACACTGCGCTGGGCAGGAGCTGATCGGTCAGGTGGATGGGGAAGAAATAGGTCTGACTGGCCCTGTTCAGCCTGTGGGAAGAGACACACACAATGCATCATACACAAAAGGAACACATTGGGAAGATATTCTGATGGAGAGCGTCCTAACTACTGCTTATAGTTTTTCTAGACTTATTATTGATCAATAATTTATTACAAATTATTGATCCCATTCCTTGAATTCAGGTAAAATAGTTTGAAGGAAGACTATGAACTAATGCATAATGAAATAAGGAAAGAGGTTCAAATTGATCAGCAGAATGGCATATTAAACACTCCTTTGATTTAAAGCAAGTATATACTATTGTACTGCATTCCAACAATTGCTAATCTTCATTAGATAGAACACAGCAATAAGTGACATCTACAGTAATATCTGACATGAAGAGAGCTTAGCGTTAAGTTACATGATCCGTAATGAAGAGAGGTCAGTGTTAAATTTGACCTACGGTAACTTCTAACATGAAGAGAGCCTAGTGTTAAGTTTCATCTATGGTAACTTACGACACGAAGTGAGCTCAGATTTAAGTTTGATCTACGGTAACTTCTGACAGGGAGAGAGCGCAGTGTTAAATAACATCTGACTTGAAGAGGGCTTAGTTTGAAGGTGGATCTTTGGTAACATCTGACAGGAAGAGAGCTCAGTGCGGTTGTGCTCACTTGATCTTGAGGGAGACACCGTGGGGGACCCCAACGCTGACCGTGGCCCCCAGGACGCTGTGTCGGCTGATCTTCCTCTCCGCACCGTACTCCACCATAGTCCCAAAGAACCCCGATCTGACCCAAAGAAAAGAAGCTCAACCTCCACGCTCCAAAGGTGTCCTCTCAAATCATCTCCAACGTACTCAATGAGAACAAAGAATCGGGATGCTTTCCTGAGACTTTCCCAGGAAAGTGAATGAATGATGACTATTTCCATTAGTTAGGCTTTAATTACAGCCTTTATGTCACACACAGTATTAAAGATGGATGACAAGGGTGCATAGAGTAGATGTTTCTTGTTGTGAGAACATACTTTATGGAGCCTTTTATTTTGGTCTGGTCTTCATCCTGGAACTTGTACTGATAGCTCGTCATCACAAAGCAGTGAGGGATGCCAAGCTGCAAAAAATAAGTATAATAATTATTCGAAAGGCAGGATGGCGATTCAACCATATCTAGTATGTGATCGATCCTCCTAGTTCGACTGAACTGCTGCATGACACAATTGGGGGGTTTATACAGTTAAGGGTGACCTCCAAACACTGACCTGCAAGGCGAAGGTGAAATGGCTGGTTTTGGTGTCTCTGACAATGCTGGTGTTCATGGAGGACTGGGTTCCCCAGCGCCACTGCAGGTAGCCCATGGTGTTCTTGTCCAGATGACGGGCCAGAACAGTGGTCGCCCCGGGTCGCACGCCCCGGGACGAGAACTGAAGGCCACACTGAGCCGTCGCGAAGCTAGCGGAGGGAAGACATGAGCTTTCAAAATGTATGCTTGAGTATAACTTTTAGCTAATTGTCCACTTCTGCTGCTTCTGCACGAACCATCGTGGTGTCAGGTTTCTAAAGAGTTTCATCCCAAGGAGAGGTCCATGTGTGTCTCCAGCGCCAAATTCCAGCTGCGTACACATAAACAATCTTTAGACCCTTGAGAAGAATTCAATCACTTCATGAATGGTGGAAGAACTTAACTATTTATATTAATCTCACATTATCTCCCAACAGTTACAAGCATTTACAGTACAGGTGTCATTTGATGTGCATAGATTTGTGAGGAGCACGGTCCTAGTATCATTTATCATACAGCTCCAATGACGTGTTTGTTTCGTGTTGAACCTTTGTGGATAAACTTGAAGATGGATAGATCGGATTGCTTCCAAAAATCTGAAACGACTTTCACTTAATGAAATGCAATGAATGAATGAAATCAAGGGACACAGCAGAAGAGAGGGCACCCAAATAAATCTTGCAGAGAAGAGGAATAAAGCAATTAAAGTCATAAAACAAGTGTCAAGTCAGAGTTAACATGTACGCCAGGAATACAAACTTCAGATGTGAGACGACAGCTAAGCACACAAACTTTGTTAAAGACAGAAAGGCTCGCCAATAATGGTGATAAGTCAAGTTGACACTCAAGAGCATGTTCTGACCTCTCCCCAGCCCTTGGCTGAAGTGACTCTTCTCAAGGCCAAGTTAATGTTACCCCCTCCAGTTCCATTTTGTGTTGACAAGGAGCCAGACAAAATAGCAGTGTCTGTTGTTGTAAGAGGTGCCTACAAGAAAGAACAAAAAGCCACCAGTTATAAAGTGCCTTCTAACAAAGTTGTCTCAGACAACTTCTGGGCTACACATGTTTACTGTACTAATACAATTTGATCTGTTTGCTACAAACCATTACCTCTATAGATTGCGATATGTGCATTTTGTTGATCTCCACTTGTGGGTAACTCCCGCTGACCACATCCTCATAGTCTTCATCGTATCGGTCAAAGAGGTCTGTGGCATCGATGCCTACACTGATCAATCCCTATAAGAACAACAAATCAATTAAAACATTTTTTCATGTTAATAATGTACATGGAAGTGATGAACCCGCCTCCTGCCCGCATCCCACCTTTGGATTAGTCCTTTGTTGAAGCCTCCTCTCCTCTCGCTCTTTGTGAAGGCGCTCGTACTCCTCGCGGATCTCTACCGGTGTTCTTTTCCTCTCCACAACCTGCACATGTGGAAATTTGTCAATGGAGACCTTCAGAGCTCAGTCACAACCATGACAGACAATGTTTTGGGAGTGTCTGATTGTTGATGGTGGTACAAAAGTTTGCTGTTGTAACACACAGTTGGTGGACATAATTAACGTTGTGCAGTACAAATCAACCCAATGCCTGCTGTTTATACATAATATTCTACAATGCGTTTCTCATTCTGCAGTGAGAGGCCTCTCTTCCTGAGAATAGATGCTTACCTCCCATCCTTCCACATCCAGTCCTCTCTTTCCATAGATATCGTATATTGCCCGCGCCTGAGGGTCGCTGAGTACTACAGAGTAATACAGATAACCATCAATTATTTAAAAGGGCAGCAGATTTACAAAGAACAATTGCAGATGCGTTGTTGTTACAGGTGGTAACGGGTTACTCATAAACTTGCCATACCTTCATAAGCTTGGTGTACAAGGTTAAAGAGCTGTTCGGCTTGTAGTTTCAGCTCAGGGTCCCGGTGCTTGTCTGGGTGGTAAATCATACATAGCCTTCTGTATGCTGCCTTCAGCTCATCCTGTGTTGCCTGAAATCATGACATTTAGCAAATTTACAAATTGGTACATGCAAGAGGTAAATAAGAGGGAGTGCTTAAGAACTCATGGCAAAACAAACTAATTATAATACAATTAGTGGTTGAGGCAAGAATACAGTCTAAACTCCATGATGGTGAATCTGATTGGGTGTACTACAGTGTGTTACATAGGAGATAATGCTGTCAAAGTTAATAGACAAGAGAAAACCTTAATGGGAACGGTTCAGGAACATGTTCAGGATTGTGTTAAATGTGTTGCTAACTGATAACTGCGCTGATTACTGAACCCTTTGATTGGAACATGGCGAGGTAAACATCATTGACAGACAAAATTCATACATTGACATCCTTCACTGCGCTAGGGAAAATAAAACTCTAGCCCGATATGTTACCCGGTTAAATGAGCGATTCCATAGAAAACAGTGAGATAGAATGACATTATGTCGGGCCCCATTTCTTAAACACTGCTCAACAAAAAAACAAAACTACTCTGGTCACCAGGAGTATCAACATTACATAGAAGTTAACAGTAGTTGTACCGCAACAGTTAACTTGGGTTAATATCGTTACAAGGGCGGCATGTATGTACAGCATATGGTATGTGACCATGAATCGTAGTATAGTACATGAATCAGTAATAGTAAAGACATTATAAATCGTATAGAATACGGCATGGCGTATGAGTGTCTCGTTTTTACTCAAATAAAGTTAATGAACACTAGGCCCCACTTAGTTCGCTATTTCGACTGCAAGGGAAAGCAGTGAGCGGGCGGATGGTGGATGTAATGCCCCCGAAGTGTCTCCTTTCTCTGCTGAACATATGCTCTCGGCATACCCCGAGATGGTCTATACGTGTGAAAGACTGCCAGGAAAAACTGAACTTACAGCAAGAGCTTATAAGAGATATGAATACTTATAAAGCAAACTAAACAAAATAAATATAGTCTACAACTGCATGTATGCGTCTGCCAAGATAGTAAATGACATACAGGGAGACCAGAACACAACTCTGAACTGTCAGAGAGAAAAAAAAATCAATGTCGAGGGTCACTTGTTAGCACACGGCTAACGATAGCTCAAACTGGACGCATGTGGAGCAAATTCCGGACGCTTAACTCTCCTAAAAGGTTAACATATGCAGGAACAAACATTTTTTGTAACAGACAATCGCATACTCTACCTCTCTCCTGACGTTTAGCAGCGAATAGTAATCATCATTGTCAATCTCATCATCTTCCAAGGCGGACGCCATGTTTACAACCTGTCATCCCTTCCTCGAATAGTCAGGGTCTAGGGGCTCACGGTCGCCCCCTTGTGGTTTGGATGACTACCTACCAATATTTATTTTGACAACAAATTTATAAATTGCTGCGATTATGCTGAAAATGTTCATTCAAAGTGTCAAATGCAAGAATGCTTTTACATTAATATGTTCTCGTCAGGAGAAGGCCTATGTCATTGGGATTGTTATGGATCTTAAATGTGTAGAAAGTGGATTTCTTACATATATGGTTCAATTATAAAGTCCTGAAAATCACTTTTCCTTGAAAATCACTTGATCGCTAAACTACACAGATTACTTTGGCACAGGCCATTGGTACTCAACAAATATAACCCAGAATATTACATAGTTGCATTAACGAACAACATTCATACAACGAATACCGTGATTATTTAACATAATCAATTCCACATTTGTAAATTAAAGTACATTTAACCTATTGCATTACGGCCAACGCATAATCACCTTCTTTGTTATTTTAATGAGCCCCTTCACTCGGTGCGCCTGCGTCATACGGTCCTGCCCTCAGAAGGGGAACTGTTCATTCAGCACCACCAAGTATCCAACACAGCCTCCACAGCACAATGAGCGGGAGCCTACGTCGGCCCTCTCTGACATCTTATGGCTTATTGCCCCTTATGATCCGCTCCCCTATGGCTCCAAACATTGAAATAATTATGCATTTGTAATCTAGACCTTTTATGTATTCCTACTTCTACAGTTACGTCTTTTTCATCTCTGGACACAACAATGCAGAGTTAGAATTAGGATATTGAGTGCATATATATATATCCTTGATATGGCAAAGCCAAATCATGTATATTATACGACAATATATAGTTTATTAAGCATATATAAGGAGATACCATGTACTATCAGTAGTAGTGTACTGAGGTGTCTTTATGCTGTTGTTTAATAGTTTCAAATGAGATGTGATTTTTTTCACGCTGTCACAAGTCCAGCTTTTCATTGTCACTCATTTACTCCCAGCCAATGGTAAGTGTGCATTTGGTTGGACTCGCCGCTGCTTCTCGAGTCCCTCCTCGTGCTCAACTCGCTGTGCACGCGCGTGGTACCCGCGGTCGTGAGGAGGAGGACGATGTTGCGCGTGAAGGGGAAATGGCTGCCGAAAACAAGCCGGAAGGTAAGAGAAATATAATAGGATTCAATTTAACACAATGACTGTTATATGATGTAGAACAGTTCCAAGTCGTGGGAAATGAACAAACATGTAAAGATAAGTGAAGGTTTTTGTCCAATACCGCTCCGGTATTTTCTTCCGTAAAAAGGCAGCTAAACGTGGAGACGTTACCTAGCCGGCTAATATTAGCTTGCATTCTAGCCAGCTACTATTCCCATCGTAGCCCACACACGGGGACAAATAGTCAGGGTGATCAAAGTACCATGTCGTCACTGAACTGAGCTGAGCCCTCTGCGAGATAACCAACAATTGAACGAGTTAACAACATTACTAAGTAAATGACAACATGTCATCTCCATCGACCCAACTTCTTTCATACCCATGGCTCTCAGGAGCGGGTTGTATTTTTAGTTACCCCGTCAATAGGCTCGATGTCGGCGCGGTTTAATTATAGTTTGTTTTGTTGGCATTAAGTCGCTGGTTATATTCGATAATATTCACTCCGTTTTAAACACAACAATGCATCATGAAATACCGTAGAAATGTTGTTATATACTTGTAAGCGTTTATGTGCATTTATTTTTTGGGACAGTTTCCCCAGCGAAGTAGCGCGACAGATCTCAACGTTTATGTTTTCAAACTACCGGTTAATACCGCGATGTATGCCCTCAAAAACTAGCGTCAAGCGCTTCGATAGCGGGTTGTTTCACGCTTCTGGGATGGGATGCCTCCACACCAGGAGCGGCGGAGGAGGAGAGGATGGAGTTGGATTTCCAAGCGCGCGCCTGGAGCCCACATTACGTTAGACTACTTTACTGGTGGAAAACGTTCATATTTTACCTATTGGATGTGGCGACACGCTAAACAAGATGTATAAATCTAAACCTATGCAGTGTGGCAAATTAATTATAATAATTTACGTGGAAAAAAATGTAGCGAATAAGGACGAGAGGACGTTAATTAGGAGAATATCATTTTCGACATTTCCATGTTTGATGACAAACTTTCTGAGTAAATTATGGACTCGAATACAGTAGGCCTTACGGGGTTTGAGATGTTTCCGTTTCACTCATCTCTGTCTGTAATATATTATTGATACAGCGCCATTAAAGACCATGTTTTCGCAAACCTTTGGACAAAACGGAGCTATTGATATAGTCTCCCATTGGACTTTGCTAGGTTCATCTTGGTGTTGCTTAAGATAGTAATAAACTTTATGGGGAGTGACCCTTCATTTGTTAGATTTTAAATGTTTCTAAACGGAATGGTTAAACGTGATATTTGAGGCAGGCTTCATCAATTTCATTTTTTATTTATATTGGAATGTTTGTCCACTTATTCAAACGTATTCGTATTTGTATCCGTCTTGTTTTTGCAAACATATTTGAGGTGAGGCCATACCCTTAGCCCAATGACCATTAATGAAAACATAAGAGTTATGTCGAAAGAAAAAGTCCGCAAATAAATATGGCATTATATTAACCCTGTTCTTTTACAATCCAAAAATGTATGTACATCGTTATAAACGGAAAAAATATTGGTAGTTGTGTATTATCTTAATATGTAAGGGAAACAAAATTGATTTATAAAAAATAATGATCGCTGGACATGTTTTTAGGGCGTCAGTGTGCCAGCCTTTGAACAAATCCCCACTAGGGGGTGGTATTGAGCTTTAAAAGTTGGGTTCTTAACACTTATTTGTTTGCAGGATCTGTCTGTATGACAAAACATGAAGACATCTGGTTTTATGAAAGTAAAGACTTTGCTGTGGCGTATAAGCCCAATGCATTCATCCATATTACTGGACTTAACAAATAGGCAGACACTTAATCATTCCTGTGCTTATATGTCGAACCCTTCATTGGAACTACTGACTTGAAACTCCCACTGGTGAACAGGTTAAGTTATTTTTGGTGTTCCTCTGAGGTCGGTCAGTGAGGAGGTGTGGGAGGAGGATGGGAAAAGCACGTACGTTCACATCCTTGCAATGATGTCACACACAAACCAGGCCTGTGAATATAGAGCGTGCTAGGATGGATCCTTAGTTATGACTCCAATCTGCTTTAGTATTGGTTACAGATAAAATAGTACATTTGTAAGTAAAACTTAATTCCACTGATAATAGTTAAGACAATTTCCCTGTGGGCCGGGACGCCACATATAGATCTGAACAGTCTCTACTTAACCTTTTTGTCCTTGAGCAATGGGTGCCGGTGCGCGAGCCGCACTGTGTACAGCAATCACTCTCGGTTGTTTGGCAGGTCTTATGATGGCCCATAACAAACCTGGGTCACTTCTTGTGTTAAGCCCAGGGGGCATGACCCAGTCTCGCTTAGTGGTATAATGTTTACATCCTGGGGTACTTTTCTCCCGCCTAAATGATTGTCAGGCCTCCAGAGGACTTATTTTTTTCCCCACACTCATAAAAGCCGGTGTGGAGCTGCTAGTGGAAGAACAAGCCCTGCAGGGCATTGGGACGGCAGGTTTGATCTGTCTTGTACAGAGTCTGCTTTGGGTAGAGCCACTATACAGGCAAGGGTTTTTATGAAGCATCGGGAGCTTCAACTTTTTTAGGACGAGACCTAAATTGGGAAATATTTAGCTCAGCGTGGGGACTCGGATCATTTGTAAACAAGGCCTGCAAGTGCTTGTGTTATTTCGGGAGCCATTATAAACAGGATTTCGGTTTCAAAATATACTCTCCTTAACTCGATTATTGGTTCTGTGAGCCTTTACAAAACAGCTTTACTTCGAAAGAAGCAGAAATAGAAAGGGAAACTCAGTACAGCTCTCATACATGTGAGTTTGGAAGGTTTGCTGCTACCCACTATATTGTAACCAGGCCACAAACAATCAGAGTTCTGCTGACAGCATAAACCCCCCAAAATATACTTTTGTTTTTCTTGCTCTATCAATTCAGCTAATGCCGTTACCTCACAAAGCCTATTTCTTTTATTTACAAGTTAGTGGAGCATAAGAAGTTTTTTAAGATTGTATCATTTCATTCAAAGTTTAAGGTGAAGCAGCAACAAATCATCAAGTAAGCATACAGTCCGCCATTAACTTGCAAAAGTGCTTGTGCAGCAATGTTATAATAATAATAGAAAAACAATAAAAACGCTCTCCACTCTTAAGTCAAGAAGTAAAAATGTAACCTCGCCGTGCTCTCACTCAGATGTCTCACTTTTATGTGAATCCTGCTGCAGATTCTTCTTTTGTCTGCCGCTAATTCAATTAGTGAGGTATGGATAGATGGGCCGCAGGTCCAGCCTGTGGTCGCTGAGACGTATCCTTCCTAATGCCTTGTCTCTAACAGACCCTTACGGGCTGCCTTGCATGGCCTGCTCCCATTGATCCCATCGATTCATCCAGTTTACTACTGATGTGATGTGGAATGTTATTGACCCTAATCAAATGGAGCCACAGCAGCATTTGAGGCTGATTGCGGGCCCTATTGCCTGTCGATAGGGGCCCCTTCCGAACTGGTGTGATAAATGCATGCCTTGGAACAAGTGATGAATTAATCACTTGATGACTTGATGACTTAAAGTGATAAAGTGTTACATTTATAATTATCATTATTGCTATTGTTGTTACTATTATTAATAATTATATTGTTGTGTTTGTTTTAAACTATTGCTAGATTTTCGTGTTTCTGTGTGTTGATTGCAACTGTAATCTAAATGTGCTGTCCCCACTGTGTGCAGACATTTTTGCATGGTGGAGGGCGGCAAAGAATTCATTGGGACAGGGGAAAGTTTATTTTGCTCCATGCTATATACTTCTCTCTTTGCTCCCCTGAAGGATTGAAGAAAGTTCGAAATCCGGATCGAATGTACAGAACAGCAGTGTGTTATGCTGGCCATGGTCCACCTAAGAGTATCAGTGATGACACAGAGATGAACAGTAAGAGCTATTCATACCTGCATCGTTCCTACAAGAGGCCACTAGCTGGCCACTGTGTTATGACTTCATCTGTTTATCCATTAACCTTTTCATTCCATCCTCCTATTCACGAGACCTCGTATCTACCACACACACACATCCCATCCCGTGCTCTCCTCCTCCTCCTCCTCCTCCTCCTCCCCCCCCCCCCACCTCCCTCCAGGTGCTCCTCGTGCAGGAGTGCGTGCTGTTGATTCAAGTGTGTGCTTTACAGGATCATGTCCTCAAAGCTGTAGTGTTGTTGTT
Source organism: Merlangius merlangus (assembly GCA_900323355.1). Lineage (NCBI taxonomy): Eukaryota > Metazoa > Chordata > Actinopteri > Gadiformes > Gadidae > Merlangius > Merlangius merlangus. The sequence continues at coordinate 3,308 of OOFH01115530.1, read as the reverse complement.
AACTAGGAGTGATTGTTTCAGGTTGAGGCCAGGGATCAGGACCCGAGCGAACCCCTCAGAGAGAATGGCAGCATGTTGAGCCATTAATTATTATAGCCATTAATACATGGGCCTCGTCCACACTGCTCCCCAGACCAACATGCCTGGGAAGGTAAACCCACGTTAACAACTTGACTGCTGAAGTTTTATAGAAAACAAACGTCAAAGTTACGTCGGTTACACTATGGCAAGATACAATTTGCCACTCGGTTTCTGGGGCTGTGCTCCATGGGAATAATAGGCAGGGTGCAGAGTACAAAGACACCCTGTTGTCCTAGCTGGGATTTCTCTTGACTTCTGAAGCCCAACTTCAATATCAACGGAATTATACACGCTGATAAACCAGGAATATTTACAAGCAGAAAAACAAACAAACCGAGGCCAAAAAATATGGGCTGGCTGGAGTCTTGGGTTGACACAAGGTTGATTTTTCCTCCTCCTCTTCCTCCTGTCCCCTGTAAAGCAGAGTGGTTCTCAGGGGACAGCACTGACGACTGAATGCCTAATGAGCACCCCACGTTCAGTCTCAAAAACCAAGTTGATCTAAATGTCATGGTAATTGTAGGGTAATCGTCATGTTTCGTGTGTCGGTTCTAAATTGAAGGTGTGAAGTCAGCCACCGCCCCCTTGTTACACCTCTTGCTGGATATCAGTCACGAAAAGCGCTCCCTCAAGCCATGGTGTGTCCCAAAGATAATGTTGTGATAGGAGCACGGATTTAGCAGCAGGGGGCCAAGTGCATGTGCAGATCAAGCAGACCAGTATGGAATCGGTGGTGGGGACACTGAAGATAGACTTTTCCATTACTGCTTCATGTGTGACAGCAGTGACTTACAATAGTTTTTGCCCAGTCCTGCTTTTCCCCCCTCTATGTTATTGCATGGTGCTACAAAATGCTATCCTGGTGTCAGGCACCCCATTTAATGTATTGTGCCTCCAGGGTTTTTTTGGTTCACCAGTGTACTCTGCTGCTGCGTGCAGCAGCTGAAACAGCCAGGTAAACCATTGATCTGAGTAATCATCTGAGTAATTGTTCGAGTAGTTATGATAAGGATAAAAGGCTCCGGCGAAGCCCCCCGAAGCTGTGTTATTTCCTCGCTGTTTGTGTGTGTGATTGTGTGTGTGCGTGCGTGTGTGTGTGTGTGTATGTGTGTGTGTGTGTGTGTGTGTGTGTGTGTGTGTGTGTGTATGCTGTAAGTCAACGCAAGGGAGAAAAGGGAGTCAGACAGAGAGAGACAGAGAGAGAGAGAAGGGGGGGAGAGAGAGAGACAGACCTCACCTCTGCTCTCCTTGAGATGGGATTTTCATGGATGGTTGAGCTCGGCAAGGGCTGAGAACACATAAAGAGTCTTTTTCAGTTTGTTGTAGGCAGTTAACCGTGTATGCATGTTTGTTGAACTTCCAGTAATAGGCCTTCGCTTTTATTTTTATTTTTCTTTCAGCTGTGTGACTTGTTGACAGTTTCTCTGTGTCACACTATTGTCCGAGCCTCTAGTGGATTCACGGCTCTCCATGGCCACTTGGCAAATGTACACATTACTAATATGAAATATTAATACTGAGTAGGGCTTTGACTCCAAACCTCGTCATTCAAATTTAATTTGAATATCAAAAAATAAATCAAAATTCGAACGAATATTAGGCAGCCCTTAATATTCGAACCTGTTATGGGCAGGCCAAGAGGGAGAGACGTCGGAGAACCCGACGCAGTCTATTCATAATATTGTAATGACCGCGGAAGAGGCAGTGAATGAAGTATTGATTAGACAGCGATTTATTAGAAACCTAATAAACCATTGGAACATGCAAGACCGGTAACCATAGCAACGCAGTAAACAAATCTCGCGAAGCCCAATCCAGGTCTTACTGAAGGCATTTAATGGTCAAAATATTATTAATAAATATTAGAATATATTCGAATATTAATAAACAAACAAACTTCGAATATGATTTTTGGGCAAAAGTCAAAGCCCTAATAGTGGGAAGTATAACATGAAGGCTATAGTATGCTGCGGAGAATGTATGTATGATAGAGCATTACCGGTAGTAGGGACATTACCATTGCAGAAATAAACTGGACAAACTACAGCCATCGATTGCCTTAACATCCACTGTCTACTTCTGTGTAGAAAGTCAAACACTCTAGAAGCCCCTGCTGGAAGCAAAGGCTTGGTCTCTTTGTAGTTATTCCGTAACATAGCAACGCCATGGTGAACACTTTTTGGCTTGTGGGCGGCTGGAAATTTCACTGTACGTAAGAGTGTTGTGGAGCAGGCTACAGGCCAAATGATAAAGATAATTGGTTTCCCTGTTGTCTAGTAAAACATACTATTTTAAGTCTATACACATTTCTCCCCCTATCTCCATCAAGAACCATAAGACTACACGGCAAGTAGCTTGTGGAGCTTTGACCAATTTCCTAAACTGCCAACAGAATATGACAACGTTTAATTTGCTTTCGAGGCAACGCTTTGGTGTAATCAAAATCTTCTAGGTTCAACAAATTGTGTTTCCCTGCTCTGGTTACAATGACCACTTACGACTCTTGTACCAATCGAAAAATGCAGCGAGATATTTTAAACACATACAAAATATTAGTAGTATAATTTTTATAAAGTATATTGTTCAAGCATATTCAGGATATGTATTAGCTGATATTGTGTACATACAGTAGAACAGGTTCAGTCCAAGCTACATTAACTACTGCTTCCACACATTCAGAAGTAGATTGAATGTTTTGATAGCAGGTCATTAGTCAACCTTGGCTGATGGAATGCCTTTTTCCCTCACGTTGGCTATGGCCCTGTTTTAGTTTTTCATTGGAGACATTGTAATAACCATTCTTCCTGGTCCTGGGTGGCATGCAATACTGTGCATTATCTCCGAGGGTTGATTCTGAAAGCTAGTCATCACTGTTGACTCAATATGAATGAGTCATCTTAATACTTCATGAAAGATATTTCACTAAGCTGATTCTATCACATGCTGTTCATTGGTGTTATCTGGCTCAGACCTATATATCTGTTTATGTGGTAGTATGTTTATTTACATGATTTAATGGATTCTGTACGACATACTATACGCTAATACAGACTTTGCTATGGTAGGCTGTCTGCTGGCTTCCTGTGTGTGTGTGTGCTGTGTTCTGTGTGTTTGTGTGTGTGTGTGTGTGTGTGTCTGTGTGTGTGTGTGTGTGTGTGTGTGTGTGTGTGTGTGTTGTGTGCAGTACAGAGGCAGTCTCTCTTTGTTCGATTTGATTCTCTCTCTCT
>OOFH01115529.1:0-10148 GCA_900323355.1 Merlangius merlangus | reverse complement strand
TTCATGACGTGTGATAAAAAGCGACAGTGTTACCCCTTATGTTTTATTTGACAACGACCAATAAAAAAAGACTGTGTTACCCCTTATGTTTTTTTCATGACATGCCCTAAAAAGCGACAGTGTTACCCCTTATGTGTTGTTTCATGACGACCGATAATAAGTGACAGTGTTACCCCTTATGAATTTTTTCATGACGTGTGATAAAAAACGACAGACCCAACAGACCCTTACGTTTTATTTGACAACGAGCGCAAAAAAACTAGTTGTTTTCTTTTACATTTTATTCAACAACGAGCGCAAAAAAACGACAGTGTTACCCCTTATGTTTTATTTGACAACGACAAATAAGAAAACGACAGTGTTACCCCTTATGTTTTATTTGACAACGACAAATAAAAAAACGACAGTGTTACCCCTTATGTTTTATTTAACAACGACAAATAAAAAAACGACAGTGTTACCCATATGTAAATTGTTTAGCTACGTTTAGTGATATATTAAACGTGAATGTATTAGTTTCTAGTGTTTAGATCCTGTGACTGTGGAGATCAAGCCCCGATTGGCACTCTCTGCTCCTCCTTCAGGTTTCACAGTCCTAGCATAGTTTCCATCCATGGGGGCCGGGTCCTCCTGGAAAACTGGAGAACCCCTCTTCTTCGAAACTTAAAAAAAGGTCTGTTTATGACTATGCAGTAGTGAAGTAAATAACTCCTTCGGTTATGTTCAAATGTAGCTACTGTTTTGTCAAAATATAGCTGTTTGTCTGTAAAAATAGTGTGAAAAATAGTTTTTTGTTTTGATGATGCTTTGATGACTTCCTTTTAAACCTTATTTGAGTTCATAATTATTTTTCGTCATCTTTGGAGCCTGCAGTTGTTATTACTTTATTATATTGTAATGCTGCCGTTAAGAACGTTTTATATATAACGTATTTATTACTGATGGTGCTCCTGTTGTTGCTGTTTTGTTTTTGTTTTAAATATTACTTAATACATACATGTTCATAGTATATTTAATGTCAACTTATAATAAATAGCAACAGTTTGATTTCAAACTCTGAAGGTTTTGTGTGTGTGTGCTGCTGTTAAGAACGTTTTAGATACAACTTATTTATTACTGATCGTGCTCCTGTTGTTGTGGCTGTTTTGTTTTTGTTTTATATATTACTTAATATACATGTTCATATTTATGTATATTTAATGTCAACTTATAATAAATAGCAACGGTTTGATTGCAAACTCTGAAGGTTTTGTGTGTGTGTGTGTGTGTGTGTTTGGGGGGGCACCTTGACCAGCCCAGCTTAGGGCACCCAAAAGCTTAGCAGCGGCCTTGGTCAGCGTTGAAGGAGAGGGGGTAGGACCATTTGAGTTGTGTATTTTCAAAATCTGCTAGCGTTTCGCAAATCCCATACCCAACCTTTAACAAGCACTCATAAGAAACTTATTAACTATTTATTGATTGCTTATTAACATTAATAATGGTCTCATGATTTTCTTCTAGTTGTTAATAAATGCATTACAAACAATTTATCGAGTCTTACTAACTTACCTATTATGTCATTGTTAAACCCTTACTAAGTTTGTGTTTTTCTTATTAAGGTTAATAAATCCTTTATTAAACTGCTAATTATGCATTTTGCAGGTAGGTACTGGATCTAAAGCAGGAACCATGCTTATTAACGTTAATAAGTCCTTTATTTAACTGCTAATTATGCATTTTGCAGGTAGAGGATCAAAAGCAGGAACAATGCTTATTATTGTAATTAAGTCCTTTAATATACACTTATTAACAGTTAGCCTAATGAGTAGGCCTACTCTATGTTATCAAGGTTGATAAAATGTGAAATAAAAAGACATAGGCTATACCTACTATGTTATGGCGGTGAAGCACAAAAACACACTTTAAGACAGCTCTTTAGATGTTGTCTCTGTAAATGTTTTTAATTTTAAAAAATATTCTTGAACATCACATCAACATTTAAAAAAAACGGACTAGACAAACCCGAGTCTGGCTTCTCCATGGCCTCAAGGGATGGTTGAGAATTCTTCTGGCTGGTCTTTCTTGTTGCTTTACAAAGAAACACAGAAGAACATTGACCACAATAGACGGTTAGCAGACAGGTTACAATAAGCATTAAGCCGTTTAGACATGGACAAATGTAGCGTGCCAAAGCCAAATGTAAGCCAAAAAAGTTTGCTAGCAAACAGCTAGCTAGCTAGAACCAGCTACCGTTACTATAGCATTAAACTTACCAGTCATCCTCCAGTTCGGACCTCTTCCTCTTGCTTGTTCCAGTCTTTCCGCATAGTTGTTGGTCTGGGGTGCTCGTGATGACGATTCTGACATGTTCTCCAAACACTTCACAAACATATGCGTCAAGCCATCCACTTGCATAAACAGAACTTCCAGTTTAAAAGTAGGGCCTATACCTTAAAAATAAAACCCTCTAAATGATATGATATGAGGCACAAAACAGATCACGCTCACACATGTGGGGACTTAATTATTAACCTTAAAAAGCAGGTTGTTCCCACTTTAGATCCCGTACCTGCAAAATGCATAATTAGCAGTTTAATAAAGGATTTATTAACCTTAATAAGCATAAAAAATGCTTAGTAAAGGTTTAACAATGACATAATAGGTAGCGGTTAGTAAGACTCAATAAATGGTATTTGTAATGCTTTTTTTAACAACTATAAGAAACTCATAAGACTATTATTAATGTTATAAGCAAGTTTCTTATAAAGCATAGCAAGTGCTTATAAAAGTCTTATAATCTCACAATAAACATGTTTATTATGTTATTATTAACACTTATAGATAGTCTTATTAACACCAATTAATGTTAATAAGCATAAGTGTCTTATTAGGCTACCTATTAACAAAGGCTTAATACAAAGACCTCAATATAAAGCATTACCTGTAAAACCTAAATAGGCCTACAGTAGATAACTGTTAGAATTCCGCTCCTCATTTACGTCAAAGTTTTACAGTGTACAACTACATAGGCCTAAATATGCCAAACAGAATACCTTAATTTCGTTCAAGGCCACTGAGCCTAACATGGCTGACAACTGGAAACTATTTAGGCACATTTGCAACCCATTTAATGTCCAAGCCTGTTAGTAAAATGTCATTTGGTCCGGCCTTGTGTACTCTCTAATGTCATGGCCACCTGAAATATGTGTTATCTAAGGGCAAAGATAAGACCGTCAAGCACAGATATTGGTTTCAATGATCCAGGCGGTTGGTAAATACCAGCTCTCATCTTGAGCTTCTCACTCACGCAAATTGCGGTCGTTCTAGTTAGCCCTTAATCAGTGTTGCCAGATTAGATTGCCAATTTACAGCCCAACTGCAGTCTTAAAACCAATCAACCCAAGACTCGCCCAAAACGTATGTTGCCAGAAAAAAGATTATTCATATTCTTTTGCAATTGCAAATACGTCTTCATCGTCTACTGTAAACTTTCTCAAAGCCTGGGTCGGGAGATTTTATTTGGGTTTGAAGATTTTATCCTTTCTAATGTAGCGACAGGAAGGTGTGGGAGAGAGAGGGTAAAGGCCAATTCACACCCTACGGTAAATACGGATACGGACCGTTTCGTCCGGTCCCGGACGTCAATGGGTCCGTCGCCTCTGAGCTTACGAATCCGGAGTACTCCGGGAGCAATGGAGCAATACCACCGGAAATTGAAGCGGCAGTATAGAGTCAAAAGTCAGACCATTCGCGAAAATAGATATAGAGTAGTATAATATCTGATATGTATATATAACGTTTTATACTTATATTATACTATATACCTGACCTTTTTATTTTATTGTTCCCCTGCTTTGGCAATGAGTTGTAACTAGACATTTAACAACATTTTGAGGAGATAATCTGCGGGTTGGTGAGGGGTGTCACATTCCACCGCCGCCTACACTTTTTGCACTTTTTTTTTGCCGATTTCGGATGACACAAAGCAAAATCATCTCTACAGATGTCATGTTTGCGATTGTCAATGCCGTTAATTTGTGAAATGACAGTCATCAATTAGGGTATTTTGTGTGACATTTGGTTGTAGATGTAGTTCAGGAATTAGACTTTAGCATGCATAGCAATTTGTCTTGCAGTTGCAGGTCCTTTTTTTAAGAATATCTCAATATTTGTGGTCATGTGTTAAGAGTCTATTTTCCAAAGATGAGCGCAAAGAGTGGCAAAATAATTCATGTCCAAAGTCCGCCATGGAAATGAATACATGTTTTATTAGAACATAATATAGAAACCTAATATGTCCAGTAGGGTAAGGAATATCAACTAATCCTCCATACTACCATTTTTACAACAAAATAGGGAACATGATATGTTTTCTTAAGCGCACTGTGCTGAACAGCGACAGGCCAGGTGGGCTTCAGTGGTCTCCTTCAGGTCCTCGCTCTTCTCATAGATGTTGTTCAGATGGGTGGAACTCATGTTAGAATCTACAGGGACGAAGGAGAACACAACAGTTAAGAATACTACATTACTTGATCACTTAGCAGACCCTTTCATTGAAAGCAAGCTCCAGTGAATTACAGATGTTGTTTAGAAAGGAGAAGGTTAGGACGAAGCGCCGTTGTCTTTAAGGGGCTTTGTCTTACCGGCGGGCAGACAGTGGAAACCAACGGCGACAGAGATGGTCTTCAGTGGGGTGCAACCAGACAGGCAGCGCAACACAGGCTCAACGGAGAAGCATTTGGACTCCTCTCCATGGAGGATCATTTGCTTCTCCAGCTTCACAGATTCAAGCTTCATGTAACATTCTGAAGGAGAAGAAAATAATAATCTAAAGTAAAGTTTGGCATTTTGTAGTCAACCGAATGATAGTTTGAAGCTAGAACACATTTTGTAGCTGTGTACCAAGCAAATAAACTCAAGCAAGCCTTGGCCATATCATCCACTGGTCTTACTTGAGAGGTCGCGGCAGCTCTCGGCAGGGATCACCCAGGATTGAGCGTAGCTGACTGAGTTTGAGGCAAGACGTCCATTGGGGGTCTGGTACTCTTCTCTGACCTCTCCGTCAGCCTTTCCACAGAGTCCACAGGTCTGTCCCTTCATCCAGTCGGCCACCTTGACCTGTGAACAGAATGATCCACTGATGAGGAACCTCCTTGTATCATAAACGAGAGGAAAATGGTGAATTGCATAGTATTTTTCTTGATACCTTCAATGTGTTGGCGTCTAAATACACCTCTTGAAGACCATGGCTTGGCGCATGGAGAGCAATGCCCTCACCCAGCTTCTTGATCTGGATTTTGTCTGCAATAATCACAGGTATAAATGTCATTTGTACAATATAACCAGTTTATCAAGTGTTGGACTGTAGTTCCAGTTCACAGCGTTACTTATGTACTTGTAGGGTGCTGGTACGGCAGGTTGGCAGTGGGCAAAATGATTCCATTGATCTTCACCATGATGTCGTTGTTCAGGGGAATTAGGTCAACCTCACTGATGGGGAAAATAAATAGTGAGGGGTCTTGATAGATACATGTGTCGATGATACACTTGTCAAAAATGAAAGAATACGTCCAATGAACTCCCTGCAGGGATTTACTCACATGTCAGCAATTTTCACATTGATTTGTTTGTTGTTGGATAATGGATCCTTCTTTAGCAGAACAATGAATTTCAGATCTTCGGTGCAGTCCTGTGCCAAAACTTGAGAGCAAGACTCAGGCATCTGGTTCTTGAAGATACGCTGGTTGAAGGTGGTCACCTTGTCATTGACGATGGTGCACTTAGCTATTGAAGAATGAGACAGATTAATCAAAGAAGGTGGATTTAGTTTTCATTATTTTGTAGAAAGTAAATAATATGGAAAATAATTTATTTTAAATCCAGGCTGACCTGCATTTGCTTTGGTGAGCACATATATAATCTTATCAGATAAGCTGTTCTGATAGGCCACCAACTCATCAGCTGTATTTCCAACAGGTATGTAGACTGGAAGCATCACAGCCAGTTTGTAGAAGGTTCTCTGTACAGCAACAGCAATGTTTTGATATTGATCACCAGGAATTAAAGAAAAAGCATAACAATTATATTTTTCATGTTTCTTCAGACTACTATATTTAAGAGAAACCTACCTTTGGTGTCTTCAGCACAACATTCAGGGTTTTGTCAGATGTCAAAGCCAAAGTCAGTTTCAATTGTTTCAGAGAATTCTTAGCCTTTGACATTTCCACACCTGCCCACTGTGCAGCATTTCCGAGGTAGTCTGACAGCCTTAATCAGGAAGAAAAACATATATTATACATTCAGCTATTGAGTCAGTGTTGTGATTAAGTTGGTATGATTTGTGGCTTTACATCTTGGCATAGCGCTTCGCGGAAGTTGGAAGCTTGTCCCAGGTGAACTTGAGGCGCATCGCAGAGCTTTTTCCAACCAGTCCAGTTTCAGCAATAATCTTGGTCTCGAATTCCTTGCAATCAATTCCCCAGGCAACCTTGGCCTAATTGAAAATGATGAATATCAATTTCAAGCATGCAAAACACAGAAAACGATGATGGCTGTTCCTGGAGTTCGGGGTTGTTGCTGAAGAAGGTTTTACCATGATTTTCTCATAGCTGAGCAGCACGGCGTCAGCGCAGATCCTCCAGTGGTTTTCCTCCACCAGGTTAGCGAGGATCAGCTGGACTCTGGAAGCCGGCTTGTCCCAGTAGGCTGTGGCCTGGTATCCCTGGGCCTTGTGGTCAGCTCTCACAGCACGGACAAGGATTGTCACAGTGGGATTGATGGAGTTCGCAAGGTACTTGGCCTGAGGATTCATACAGAAGCATAGGCTTAGCACCAGCAAGTATCGAGTGTTCAATGTGACCCATCACATGCATTGGGTCTTTCTGATGACTGCACCTTGTTGTAGATGGCCTCGAAGCTGGCAGCGCTACTTCTGCTTGATGTTCTGGCTGCGGAAACGGAATGCTGAAAACATGAAAGAAAATAGGGCAATAAAATGAATGCAATGACCGTTTTACATAACTACTGGTATAATTATATTTTTTCAAATATAAATGACAAATACCTGGTGGATGTGAATCTTGGAAAACTTCATCTCGAATGACTGTTGCTGAAATGAAAAAAAACAAGAAGACATTTAACAAACTTTTACTTTAAAACAAAGATCTATTTTATATGTTGATATTGATGTTTTTTTCAAGCCCAGGAATTGAGACCAAAAACAAGCATCACCTTTGACACGCGGGCGCTGGATGAGGATGAGGAGGAGGAGGAGGAGGAAGAGCGGCTGCTAGAACTCCTGCTTGAGCTGGATTTGAGGGAACTAGAGCTGCTGGAGGAAGAGGAAGATCTGGTGGCGTTCCTCAGACCGGGAACCAGGATCTTCTTGAGTTTCAGCAAGACGTTCCTCTCCTCGACGGTTTCTTCCTCCTGGCTCCTGTTGATCACCTTGATGATCTTCTCCACAGCCTTCTCGCCAACTTGAATCTCAACCTCGATCTTCTCAATCACAGGTCCAGCGGCTGGAGGCAAATGGTGGATAAAAGTTATTTGATTTAAATATTTATATGCAATCCAATGTCTAATAATTGTAATCATTTTAAATATTTGTACTTGCCTGGGGAAATCTCGAGAATGAGGGCATGTTTTCCAATAACGGCATATAGTGGGCAGTCCTTGATGGCGGCGGCATTCCGGGATTCAATCTCGGCGCATACCTGAATTCCGAATGTTTTAAGTTCACCGCACATTTTCTTAGCAAAGGCAGCATTGAGGTTGATCTTCCTGATGAGGTTCTCAGGCAAATCTACAGGAATGATTTCTGATGATTTGGACTGTAAAAACAAAACAATACAAAATTAAATTCGGTTAATGTTTCTAAAACTAAGAAACCGTAAATATTGCATTTGTTTGTTTTTTCGAAAGAGCGGGTCCCAAACGCACCAATCCACTAGCCAGAGAGGATGTCAAAGAAGCCAACCTGGAAGCAATCTTAGAAGTAAATGTTTCACGTGACAGTGTGTTAGACTTTATTGGAATCATTGGGGTAAGCTTTGCAGCTGCAAGGTCTTCAACATTTCTTGCTATGGCAAAGGTCTCCACACTGCAAGAGAAGAGAGAACATTAGGCTTTTTCAAAATACTATTTCAAAATGATTATCTGAATGATCGGCAGAGAGAAAAATGACATACATTGCAGCTGTGATCTTATTTAAACCCTGGACAGGCAAAGCTTGAATCTTGAAGTTGCCCTTGATAAGGTCAATTCTTGCTTCAATCTTTGCAGGAACAATTGTGTGAATTTTGGCGATTGACATGATGGCAGCCTGGATCAAGGCGGTGTTCACACCCATGACAGCATAAGTATGCATGGAAACACTGAAGGTCACAAAGGGATGAAACATGGATGAAATAGCAGTCATGATTATATTCCTTATTTGGAAATGCATCTTATGATCATGTTTGCAAGCAAAAAACACTTTCTGGCACAAGCAGCATGTCATCAAACTGTAATGAAACGCAATGTCTCTTTTTGTCGTACCTTGGAGTAACCGCGGTTCTGATCTCAATGTCGGACTTAAGAAGCTGAGCAGCAGCAAAGTTCAGAGGTAGAGGAGGAGACACGGCGGTCGCGACTGTGATTCAGAGAACATTGTCAGTGAAAAAGGAGGTCAAACAATTATTTGCAATACTATATTTTGCTTGTGTTAGGTTTCGTTTCTAGAGCTTACACTCAACGGTGGCAGCTGCCACAGCAGCGGTGTAGAAGCTGAGCTCTATGGGCAGACCGGTGTTGGAGGGCATGATGCGACGCACCTCAGCAACCAGCATGGGTTTGGCATAGTGGAAGGAGAAGCCGGAGAGAAGAGCCTCCAGGGCCTTTCTTCCATAAGTGGCAACGCTAGGTCCGGTGGCCACCTGTACGGAAAACAAGCCTCGATTAAAACGGTGCTTCTGGTTTAATGTGTTTGTTAATTTACTTAAGAATGGTTCGTAACCTTGCACATTACCTGGATGAGCTGATCAATGATTGCTTTGTCAATGCTGGCGAAACCAATTTCCTGTCCAAAGAACTTCACGTAAACTGAGGCCAGTGGCTGGTTCACAGCGGTGGCCCTCCAGTTGGAAATCTGAAGAAAAGAGAGACCATTGTCACCTCAAGCTTGGTGCTTGACATGTGTGTGGAACTCATAGTCTGCTGTTGAAGTGATGGCAGAAACCTACTGCCCGGATGAAGTGCTTAATCTTTGTGATCCTATCAGCGTCCACAGGAGCCTGGGGCAACTTCAAGAGGGCTTCCTGGATTCCCTCGGTTCTGACGCCAAGCTGAAATAAAATACAGTCATTAAAATTTTTTAATGAACATATTCAGAAGACATTTGTTCTTTAAACGACAGTATGAAGTAATGCAGAAGGTTCAGGCTGCAGTTAGATAATTGGTGCTCTTATATTATTCATCAACTTTTACAAAGAAATCTGACCTCAAGAACATCAGCATAAGCTCCAGCGAAGTAGGTACGGGCCTTGGCCACAACAGCCTTGGGCATCACTGTGGCAGCATCATTGATATAGAAAGCACTGGCAGCAGCACCAACCATCCAGGGGTCTACGGACATCACAGAACACATGTAAAGTTCCAAGTGTGATCAAGATGACATGTCTAAAGGAAAACCCTTGTCATTATAATCAACTCACTATTGTAGGCATCCAAGTAGAGAGCCCTGCTGAAGCGAAGGCTCAGCCGGTCGAACTTGGGGCTCAGCATCTTCACAGCAACAGCACATGCTGTGGCACTAGAAGAACAACGTCATCCGCTGTTAAGTTTCATTCACTTCCGCCCAAAATAGAGGATAGATGAATCATCATTATAGGTGTTGCATCTTACACTGATGCGTAATCAGGAGCGGTGTTCTTGGTCATGGACTTCATGTAAGAGTAGACAAAGCTTGCAACCTGCAGATTGCTTTCCTTCAGGGTTGCGTCAGCGATGGCGGTCACCAGACCCATGGGGAGTCTGGTCTCAAACAGCACTAGGGCAGCAGCCATACGGATTTCAGCCTTGAGAGCCTTGTCCATTAAGACCTGAACGGCCAAATCCTGGATCTAATGAACAGAGGTGAAGGGTTAAAACCAAACAAGCAGAATAGTGCATTCAAAGCACAACTGTCAGGA
>OOFH01115527.1:0-12404 GCA_900323355.1 Merlangius merlangus | reverse complement strand
CTGCCAGATTGTCTCTTGTGTTTCACAGTGCTTTCCCGCGATTCAGATCCTGACCTACCACCGATCCTGCCTGCTCTCTGATCCCTGCCTGTCTGACTCTCCTGCCGGTTCCTGATCCCCGCCTGTCTGACTATCTTGCCTGCTCTCCGACCCCTGCCTGTCTGACTATTCTGCCTGCCGATCCTGAGTCCGAATAAACGTTTGAAACCGTTCCACTCTCGTCGCCAGTCTGTGCACCTGGGTTCAGCTAAACACCCACATTACAATTTCACATTATACAGTTGCAAGAAAAAGCATGTGAACCCTTTGGGATTACTTGGATTTCTGCATAAAATGTGTTCTGATCTTCATCTAAGTCACAACAATAGACAAACACAGTATCCTTAATCTAATACTGCACAAAAAATTATATGTTTATTTTTTTATTGAACACAACATGTAAACATTCACAGTGCAGTGTGGAAAAAGTATGTGAACACCTAGGCTAATGACTTCTCCAAGAGGTAATTGGAGCCAGGAGTCAGCCAACCTTGAGTTCAATCAATGTGATGAGATTGCAGGTGTTGGTTAAAGCTGCCCTGCCCTATAAAAAAACACACCAGTTTTGAGTTAGCTGTTCTCAAGAAGCATTGCCTAATGTGAACCATGCCTCGCACAAAAGAGCTCTCAGAACACCTGCGATCAAGAATTGTTGACTTACATGAAGCTGAAAAGGGTTACAAAAATATCTCTAAAAGCCTTGATGTTCATGTGTCTACGGTAAGACAGATTGGCTACGAATGGAGAAAGTTCAGCACTGTTGCTACGCTCCCTAGGCGTGGTCGTCCTGTAAAGATGACCGCAAGAGCACAGCGCAGAATGCTCAATGAGGTGAAAAAGAATCCTAGAGTGTCAGCTAAAGACTTACAAAGATCTATGGCACATGCTAACATTTTTGACAAATCTACAATAAGGAAAACATTAAACAAGAATGGAGTTTATGGGAGGACACCATGGAGGAAGCCACTGCTGTCAAAGAAAAACATTGCTGCACGTTTGAAGTTTGCAAAAGAGCACCTGGATGTTCCACAGCACTACTGGCAAAATATTCTGTGGACAGATGAATCCAAAATTGAGTTGTTTGGAAGGAACACACAACGCTATGTGTGGAGAAAAAAAGGCACAGCACACACCAACATCAAAACCTCATCCCAACTGTGAAATATGGTGGAGGGGGCATCATGGTTTGGGGCTGCTTTGCTGCCTCAGGGCCTGGACGGATTGCTGTCATCGATGGAAAAATGAATTCCCAATTGTATCAAAATATTTTGCAGGAAAACTTAAGACAATTTGTCCGCCAACCAAAGCTAAACAGAGGATGGGTGATGCAACAGGACAATGACCCAAAGCATAAAAGTAAATCAACAGAATGGCTTAAACAGAAGAAAATCCGCCTTCTGGAGTGGCCCAGTCAGAGTCCTGACCTCAACCCGATTGAGATGCTGTGGCATGACCTCAAGAGAGCAATTCACACCAGACATCCCAAGAATATTGCTGAACTGAAACAGTTTTGTAAAGAGGAATGGTCCAAAATTCCTGCTGACCGTCTGATCTGCAACTACAGGAAACGTTTGGTTGAGGTTATTGCTGCCAAAAGGAGGGTCAACCAGTTATTAAATCCAAAGGTTCACATACTTTTTCCACCCTGCACTGTTAATATTTACATGTTGAAGTCAATAAAAAAATTAAAACATGTTATTTTCTGTGCAGTATTAGTTTAAGCAGACTGTTTTTGTCCATTGTTTTGACTTAGATGAAGATTAAAACACATTGTATGCCCAATTTATGCAGAAATCCAAGTAATCCCAAAGGGTTCACATTCTTTTTCTTGCAACTGTATATGGGGGTGAGGAACAGAACATAGGTAAGCATTAAATTCTTATGTACAATGAATCTTTGTATCTTTTCTGGTAATGTCATGTCAATAAAGTTTTAATAGTCTTGACTCAAAAAACCAAACCAGGCTGTATATTGAACGCGTGGTGCTCCCCCATCTGCAAACCATAGCATCAGCGCTGATAGATCCCTACCAGTTTGCTTACCAGTCCAACAGATTTGTCGAAGATGCCATCAACCTAGGAGTTCACTCTATACTGCATCACCTGGAGTCAAGCAACACCTATGCACGCTTGATGTTCATTTACTTTAGCTTAGCCTTGAACACCATTGATCCACTCATCCTTTTCTCTAGGCTACAAGCCATGAACATAACCTCAGCCCTGTGTCCCCTTGTGTACCCTGGATAAAGGCTGTATGCTATCGCCTCTTCTGTTCTCAATCTACACTGATGACATGAGAGCTCACCATCACTCTTGAAGTATGTAGATGACAGATGATTCCCAGTACCACAAGGAGGTGAAATGGGCTATGGACTGGTATACTGAAAACAAACTACATCTTAACGACTCAAAAACCAAAGAGATGGTTGTGGATATGAGAACACCAAAGCCCAGTCTATTATATGGGATCAGCCTATAACCTTGACTGACTCCTTTAAATTCTCACATATCAGCCATAATTTGAAATGGGACATTAACACCACCCACCTTATCAAAAAGGCAATTCAGAGACTTTATTTCCTAAGACAACTGAGAAAGTTTCATTTCAACCAAGACCTTTTTGTGCTCTTCTACAAAGCCATCGTTGAAAGCAACATCACATATTCATTCACCGCCTGGTATGGGAGCTCTGACATTCCAAGTGGAAATTAGAGAGAGTTATCACCAAAGCCTCCAACATCACTGGTTGTGACCTTCCATCAGTCCACTCTCTGTATGCTGAACGCAGCTTGAACCGAGCAACCAAGATCATCTGGGACACCCCACATCCGAGCCATGATCTCTTCCAACTTCTGCCCCCTAGAAGAAGCTATAGATCTCTTAAGACTGGGACGACATGCTTCAACAACAGCTTCTATCCTTCAGCAATTAAACTCCTGAACTCCTGAAGATTTGGCTCTACTTATTTATTTAAATATACCCCCTCCCGCTATTAATCCCCTCCCCCACATACACAAAGCATATCATTTATATGCAGCAATGATATAGCAAGACGTGTGCATGTACAAACCTGGTTTGGACATGTTCAGGGCTATGTTTCCGTTACAATGGTTCACCTTGCAGGTGTACATCTGCCCAGGTAGCCATTCGTGGGGGGAAAGAGGGTGTCGGCTTTAGATGCTGAACTTCCCCTTTGGACCTCTGTGAGGTTCACTAGTATTGTAACTCCTGAGCTGTGTGGTGCCGTCGAGTAGCCAGGTGATGTTGATGGACGCAGGGCTGAATCTGTAAGCCAGGCACACCAGCTCATTGGACCCTGCAGAAGTACGGCCGAAGGCTGGCTATAGGAAAGTGATCCTGAAAGAGAATGACAAAATGTGAGCAACATTTAAGAATTTATATACACAAGAATTAAGGCAGAAAGGAAACCAGTATGTGATGCCGGTTGTCCAGTTGCAGATTAATGCACAGAGGGATGTATCCACTACACGGCGTCAAAATATTTTGTGAGAAAATGTTGTATATTAATGTACATATCCAATTCAGCTAATGAACTCCCCGCCCCCTCCTTGCTGTTTCGTGTATGTTCTTTCTCACAGTCTGAAACACATTCAGATACACCTTAGGCTGCAACGCTGCTGTCATCTGCTTGAAGGAATCTTTACACTGAAAATGTGTGAGTTTGCAATTGATTTCATGGACGATCATTTTCTGATAATACACAAATTGATAAGGGTGAGCATAATTAGAAGTAAATTACAGTTTTCAGTTGTCCATTGATTATTTTTTGTGCAGAATGTGATGTTCATGCCAAAAACGGCCATTATATGAAAACTTAGTTAATTTGACACCATGTTTTAACTCCAACTCTACCTAGAACAAATACAGGGAATTATAGTAGTACATAATACATAAGAAAAAAGGAGGACATCTGTGAAGACATCCATAAGTTTTAGCTGCAATATTAAGGTAATTGACAAGCCATATGTTTTTCCAAGTTAAATTTTGTGTATTACCTTCCACACTCATGTTCTTTTGAACAGTAGTGAAGAAGTAATGTTCTGCCCGACATTTGAGAGAGTTTAGTTTCTTCTTCTGGCTGGACTGTGAGGTTGCTCCTGGTTAAAGCTCCCTCTTTAACCTCAGTTACAAGGTTGGTTGTTGTGAGGGCTTTGCCATCCAGATGCCATGTCTCCTTGACGTCAAACGCAGTGTGTACCACACATGCTGCTGTAACATTAGATCCCGCCTCGATGACCATCTTGAAGCTGGGAGTCGTCATATGAACGGATGGTGGGTATGAATAAACTGTCAGAAAATAATGTTAATGCAAGCACTAACATCCAATACCAATGGAGCCAATGCAGCTTGATAATAAACCCAAATTGGCCAAGAATTTCAGTGTCTAGACAAAGAAATTCTTACCTTTGTTCTTTGAGAAGGTACTTTTACTTACTTGCACAGATTATTTTGCTTCTTGTCTCATTTCAATTGTCATAGCCACAGCTGTTGTGCTGTGTTCTCCCCCTTTGTCAGCCACACCCCCTGTCTCTGTACTTTGCCTACCATTCTCAACTGCTCACACCTGGCCTGCATCAGCTCATCAACTCCCCTTCCTGGTTTCCCTGCAGTCGTCGCAAAATCATTCTTTGATATACCGTGGTAGTTATTCATACCTGGCTCCAGTAGCTACACTTTCTAGTGGTTGTTTCTCCTGCAGAATCTCGTGCCTCACCTTTGTTCTCTTTTGCTTATAGATCTCTTCAACCTGGAGTCCCTAGAACATGGAAAATATTGATATCATTATCCCATTTTATTGAACAAAATGGGACATGGGCCCAGCAGCTCCCCGGCCGTGAACCGGGGTTGGTCTTCAGAGCCCGCGGCCGGGATGCGGAGCCCGCAGTCGGGCTGTGAGCGGAGCCCCCGGCGTGAGTCTGGGAGCTCTGCTCCGGGAGTTTTGGTTGTTGTGCTTGTTGTAAGGAAAATGCCTATATAACAATTCTAATTAACATAGAAAACACTTAAGATTTGTGGTTTTCGATCCTGTCCCATCTTTTCGCCCGCCGTTTTCCCTAGGACTTTTCTTCATTTTCCAGTTTCTCGCAAGGTATTGTGGGAGCAAGTCAAAACTGTAGCGTTGCAAGGGGCCCATCGAAAATATCATCTTCAATGGGATGTTAGTTTTCTCTACCACGACTATGTTGCAAATCAGGGTAGTAAGGTAACTACGCACCTGTATGTTTTAAACATGGACTGTTGAGTGCTGGAGTATAGTTAATTAATTCCATGAATCTCTTAAGGTCAGCAGGTGGAACAGCTCAAATAAGCTCTGAGTACTCTTATGAAGTATTGCTAAATATTACTTACAAACGCTTTTTTCTACATATCATTGCTATTATTTTAGTAGATTAAATTGCTTTGTAGGAGCAACCATTATTTTTTAAGGTCCTCTTCATCGTATTGTTTTTAATGATCGATGGAAAAAATGGCAATAAAACTTCCTTCATTTGATCTAAAAGAAATATGAGAAAATAAAAGGAGATGCAGTAGTATTAAATAAGTTGGTAACAGTGTCCATTTAATTTCCAGAATCGATTAGTATTGGCCACGGCAGTTATTCATAATGTACAATCATTTAGTGATTCATGAAAGTACCAGAATAATGCGTTATTCAAAATAACAATTACTGCCCGAAGCCTCTCCATACCTTGATGGCAGTGGTTCCAATGCTGTAGACCAGTGTGAAGAGGATGAGGATGATGAAGGTGTTCAATGTGCTTTGCATGCTCTCTTGTTGTCCATCCACAGCGTTACTCCATTGGCTTTGAGTCAAGACAAGAAACGCTGGTCGGGAGAGTCCAGCATCTATCAATACTTGATATTCAACCTCTGTCACTGGTATACTTGCTGAAAACCAATGTCACACTTATTATGTTTGCAGCGTGTATATAGTGTCCTGCAAAAGTAGACCTGTTTTAGTTATATATAGGAATAGTATATACTATTCCTTGATATCAGTTACTTGTATATAATCATATAGTGACACAATAATAAGAATGCCCAGAGACTTGCATTTCAAAGACCTCTTATGTGGTTGAGCCTAATGTGTATTGTAGTCATTTGAGTGAATTGGTTTGATTTGAAGAGTCTACAGTAATTGAGGAATTTTCTTCTTCAGGGCAAGACCCAGCCGAGGCAAACAAAGCACACAGAAACAAGACAAAACAATTAAAAGGTCCCATGACATGCCACTAGGTGTGAGTGTGATTAGCAGTTACAATCCGTTTTGAAAATCTGGCTCTAATGACATCACAAGTGGCCGTGTCTACCTAGATGTGTGATGGATAGAAGAGCATAACATTACTTGGGCAAGCACGTAGAAGGACTTTATGTTGATAATGTTAACATTGGCCGATGTTTTTTCAGTAATTAACTTGACAATGGGTTGGTTTTTGGAATCCATAGACATGTGGTAGACTTCGCATCTAAACACTCTGCCGTCTTTCCAACTATCAGACCTGAAGGTAAGTTGGCCAAAAGAGGAAAACAAGCCATCATTTTCAATAATGTTTGTTGTTTTGTGTGGATAAAGAGGATGGAGGAACTCTATTTGGTTCCGCAAGTATGAGACAACAATTAGCCTATGTGCTGTTTTGCAGAGAGTTTTACCCAAATTGTTTGGTAAATCTTTTTTTTACCACTTGCATGCATTTTGATAATCATGCATAGGCCCACTATTTAGGCCTATGGATTCATTCAGATTCGAAAGGATATGGCAGTTTTGTCATTTGGTTTCATAATCTGAAAACATGCACTCACTATTATTCTTCACAAAGTAGTTTTTCTTTGGTTTTTCTATTGAATCTTTAATCGAAGCCTCACCGTACCAATCCATTCCTTTGCTCCATTCGTCGTAGGCCTACGTTATCTTGGCTGCGGCAATGTATGTATTTTAATGACTCTTCTCCCTGACCACCACTGGACCACCACTTTCATTAAACCATTTAACTTCCACAAGATTGCTACTTCTGACTTTACAAACAAGTTCAGCATTCCCTTCCAAATACATTCTCTCAAGTGAGATTGGCAAGACTATTGTAAAGAGAACAATTGTATCAGAATCAAGTCCCCTCAACATGGTTCCCTTAAACATTTATTCAAATTATTTTACATTCATATTTACTCACCATCAAATCCCGAATCGTAGGTCAGATGAGCCTCCATATGCTCTTTACCATTTGCAAAGGTACATGTGATATTAGTTCAATCATCCTTCCAGCGATTTTTAGAAAGTCCCATTCTCGTTCTTTTTACCCTCAGAAGAAGTGCTTGCTTGGAGGGTGGTCGATTTTCATGCCGTTTCTCAACCATGTGATCGTATAATCCTTTGGTGAAAAAATAGCGGCAAAGCAGCCAAAGGAAACCTTCTGTCTGCTTTCAGTCTCAGAGATCAAGATGCTCAGAGCTGGCAACTTATGAACCACCACTGTAAAACAGTATAACAAGATCGTTATGTGGGCTATACAGAGGACAATGATGTATTCAGTGACTGAAAAGGCTTAAAACATTTTGGACAATTCACTCTGTGCACAATATGGCGACCATTGAGGTTCTAACTTGAGTGTGTGGGCCAGTACTTCCGGTCAAAACGTCTGATGATGCGACAGCTACAGCGAAACCGAGCAAGGGTGAGCTTGTTTGTTTACCAAAGAGTTAGTTTACCAGAGAGATCATTTTTTCAATGAGTGTTATTCGGATTCAAGGGAGGCGACTTGCCTTTCAAAGGGTGAGAGCCTCAGGACTTCATTGTTGTGTGCCGTTGTGTACCATTTCGTCACAGTGCAACAAAAAAGCTTTCATTCATTCCCCCGTTGACGCTGCGGTACGGGCTGAGTGGACGTCTCCGTATCAATAGGGCTAGAACCGAGCGAGAAGACTACATCCAGCCCAAAATGAGAGCTAGACGGTTCTCCGGGGCCACCAGAATGAGGGCCAGATCCTCCTGTTTGACCCGCTCCAAAAGAGAATGGATCAGTTAAAGCGGCGGGAATGCAAACATGAGAGCCCGCCGTTTAGGAGTGTGAAATGGGGAAAATCCTGACAGCTGAGAGAGAACCACAACCTGCAGTGGGCGTTCTCTCTGGATGCGAAAGGTCCACCTGAGCCGCTCTGCAACTCGTCTTGGCAGGGACTGCTGCGAGACATGAGGTGCACCCTGAAGTTCTGGGCGCCCACGATATGTAGGGCTCTAGGCTGGGCTGAACAGATTACGACATGCTGTCTGTTCTAATCCGAACAGAGGAAAGGAAAATAACACATTTCTTCACCATGGAGTGCTCTAGCACATTTATGTGTGCAGTGGGGGGCGTCAGCCACTCGCCTCTGACCAAGTGGGGGCGGTACCTCCCTCCCCAAAGTGTCGACACAGTGTCCGTAAAGACCACTAGGTTAGACGTCAAAGAAAGGGAATCACCTTGAGGAGTGCAAGGGGGCTTCCCCAATATTCTTGGTCTGGCAACACCGCTGTAGTCTACATAAAAAAAGGGGCAGACATAGGAGAACCAGAGGGTGTGTAGCTGCCATCAGCATGATAGACAGTGCGGTCACGCTCCTGCGAAAGCGGGAGAGCGCCAAAAAGACTGTATTTCCCAGAGGAGGCTAGAGCCTCGCTGACATCGGGGTCGAGTCTAAACTCCCAAGTAGACTAGCTCCAAATGAGAGGAATGGAGTGATGGAATTGCTCGTGTGCATGCGGAGAATACCGCTGCAGGGCAGGCCAAAGCGACGGAGGACGAGCATAACGGGCAGCTCCGCCTTCCCCATACAGCTGCCGACTGTAGAGCGGGGAAAGTCAGGAGACGAGTCCAAGCCCGCTCATGAAGCAGACGGGAACGCCGCACGGAGGCGGGTGAACCCCGGTTGAACTACGGACGCTCTACAACCGCAAAGGTGGGCGTCTTCACACTGTGTGTGTGATGGAGTTGCTTGTCGGCAAGCAGGAAAACCCACGCTGAGGTCCCCACCCCAGCGTGTTATCAGGTTCAGGTTCAGGTTCAGGTTACTTTATTCGTACCCGTAGGTAAACTTGTGTTGCAGTTTAAAAGTGGGCTTCCGTCACACAGTTAGGACAACACATGCACACAAACAAAAATGGGACAGTTACATACAGTGGATAAAACAATTAAAGTGCTCCAGTGCTAATTCAAATTTAGACACTTAAAACTGACCAACATAATTAAAATATAATAAAACCCTGATAAATTGATCTAAAAAATCAACAAATAACACATACAAAATTAATGTTGTGCAAATATAGCAGTTTCGACAGCTTGTTCTTCAGCGTGATTGCAGCTGGAACAAAGCTGTTTTTAAAACGCTTGGTTTTAAACCTTGGAACTAAAAACCTTTTTCCAGAAGGGAGTAGCTGAAACTCTTTGTGCAAAGGGTGCAAACGGTGATTTAAAATAGACTCGGTTATCCGCTGTACCTGTCTAGTGTACAGGGAGGCCGGGTTCGGCTGAGATTCACCAATTAACTTACTGGACCATTTCACCACCTGATTGAGTGAGTTCCTGTTCTTAATAGAGAGACTTCCAAACCATGAAACCAAAGAAAAGGATACAATAGATTCGATAAAAGCACGATAAAACAAGGTCATTATGGTTTTATCCACCTGGAAAAAGAACAGTTTCCTCAAACAGTGAAGACGCTGGTGTCCCTTTTTACACACAGCAATACAGTTTTCTTCAAAATTCAGTTTAAAATCAATTATTGTTCCAAGGTATTTGTATGAATCCACATATTGCACCGGTTGTGTTTTTATTGTTGTGACATCGTTAGGGGAAGCATGTTTTCTAAAATCAACGATCATATCTTTTGTTTTGAGTATGTTTAGTTGAAGATGTGACTCCTCACACCACTTCACAAAATCCTCTATTATTGGGCCATGACCAGTCTCATTTTTCTGGAGGAGACTAACAATAACAGAGTCATCTGCATACTTGATTATGGTCCTGTTTGCATATTTACTTTGACACATGTTGGTGTACAGGATGAAAAGTAAGGGTGACAGCACACATCCCTGTGGTGAACCAGTAGAGGAGCAAAGTTGGCTGGAAAGTACTCCATTAACCCTGACTCTCTGTGTCCTTTCAGTTAAAAAATCCACAATCCAGCCCACAAGATTAAAACCTAGGTTGAATTGTTCTAAAAGCCGGCTCGCCAGGATGTGTGGTTGGATTGTGTTAAAAGCTGATGAGAAGTCCACGAAAAGGAGTCGAGCATGAGACCCACTTCCCTCCAGGTGTTTAAAAAGCAAGTGGAGCAAAGTGACAGTGGCATCCTCTACACCCCTATGTGGCCTGTAGGCAAACTGCATGGGGTCAAGTAAATGCTCAGTTTTTTGTATGATTTCTAACCTTACCAACTTCTCAAAATGCTTCATTATAATTGATGTAAGAGCCACCGGTCTAAAATCATTGAGGGTTTTTGGACCACTCGATTTAGGGACGGGGACTATAACAGCATCCTTCCAGACTTTAGGAACATGCTGTGTCTGCAAGGATGTATTAAAAATGTAGTGAAATATGGAGCTCAGCTCTTTTGCACAGGATTTAAGTAGTTGGCCACATATATTGTCAGGGCCTGTACTTTTGTTGACCTTTGTTGAGTTAAAAACCTTTAAAATATTATTTTGCGATAGTTGAAAGTGCTGTTTTTCTTTTAGTTTCAAACCAAGCTCCTGAACTTCATGGCTAAAATCAAGGGTATCAAAACGACTATAAAAGCAATTAAGAGCATCAGCAAACTCAGTGTCCGACTTAAAGTCCACTAGAGAGAGACGGTTGCTGTGTCTCTGATTCTGGAGGCCCGTTATGGTTTTCATGCTAGACCATGCTGAGCCCAAATTATTGGCAGCCATTTTATTCTCCAAATCAGTCTTATATTTCTGTTTTGCTTTACAAATTTCAATTTTCAGCTCTTTAGTCGCCACATGTAACTCAGAGACTGATCCGCTCTTAAAAGCAAGCCTCTTTTTCTGCACATTAGATTTAACAGAACTATTCACCCATGGTTTATTGTTTGGAAAAATTTTCACCAACGTATGGTATAATTGCGTCTCAACAGAAGGCAGTATATGAACACACTACATCAGCCAGCTCGTCCAAGTCATCACCACAGGACTGTTTAAACATTTCCCAATCCGTGCTCTCATAACAGTCCCTTAGACAGTCCACAGCTTCTTCTGTCCAGTCCTTTTTTACCCTAATTTGAGTTTTTTCTCTCTTTAAAACAGTTTTGTATTTTGGCAGTAGATGCACACAATTATGATCAGCTGAGCCCAGCGGGGGAAGAGGCAGTGATTTGTATGCATCCCTTACTGATCCATAACAGAGATCAAGCGTCTTATCCCGCCTGGTTGGACAGGTGACAAATTGCTGAAAGTTTGTGAGTGTCTTCTTAAGGGACACATGGTTAAAATCACCTAGAATGAAGTTGGGCGCATCTGGTGAAATTGACTGTAATTTTTGCACCACATCAAAGATAGTGCTAGATGCAGAGGCAGCATTCGCCTTTGGATGTATATAGACTGCTGTTAAAAAGATTTGAGGAAACTCGCGTGGCAGATAAAAAGGACGCAATGATACAGATAAAAGTTCAATGTCCGACGTGCAGATGCGTTCTCTGACAGTAACAGCGCTACAATACTGTTTGTTTACATAAAAACATACCCCGCCCCCTTGCGTTTTGCCTGTCACTTCAGTCTCTCGGTCCAGGCGAATAGGTTCTCCGAAGCCGTCAATGGACAGGTCGCCGTCCTTGTCCCTGTCAGTGAGCCATGTCTCCGTGAAGGCCATTAAGCTGCATTCTCTATAGTCTTTCTGGAACCGAACATTTCCCTGGAGTTCATCCACTTTGTTCCTTAGCGATTGGACATTCCCCATTATCATGGAAGGCAGAGGGATCCGTGTCAGCTGTTTCCTGAGGCGCAGTCTGACACCCCCGCGTTTGCCCCGTTTCCTCCTCTTCTCCTTGATCAAGCCACGGTTTTGGTCGGGTTTCTTCCGAATACATTCTGGCAGCTGTATTGTGGCATCTGACACGTCAGCTCCATTCACAAAGTTCAATTGTAGCAGCGCATCTCTGCTGTATTGTATCCACGCTCGGTCAACAGCGCCATTGACATCGCGAACAATTAGTAACGAAAGCAAGATCCACAGTGTGGCCAAGTAAAAGAGATCCATCTCAGATTAGCAGCACGAGGAGCACTCAAAATACATTTAAAACAAGTTTAAAACAAGTTAAAACACAAAACACACGGACGCCACACTCTCACTGCCGGTCGCTGTGTGCGCATGCGCC
>OOFH01115498.1:0-10569 GCA_900323355.1 Merlangius merlangus | reverse complement strand
AGAAACAGTTAAGTGAACACGGTGGGACTTTAATTGAGAACCTCAGATACCTTAGGCCAGCGCTGTATCCACTGTACCACAGAGTCCGATGTTATGATTAGTTCGGAAGTACCATTTGACACTGTCGTTTTTTATTGGTCGTTGTCTAATAAAACATAAGGGGTAGCACTGTCATTTTTTATCTACAGTGTCTAATAAAACAAAAGGGGTAACACCGTCTTTTTTTATCGGTCGTCATGAAAAAAAACATAAGGGGCAACACTGTCGCTTTTTATCCGAGCCAACAAGAAGGTGAAACCTGTGAAGGGGGTGACAGTTGGGTTCTGCTGATGTTTGAGGAGCACTGTTCCTGGTGGCTGAGTGAATGGGGAGCAGGGCCGTGCAGAGACCCTTTGAGGGGCAGGGGCTCAAATTCAAAAAAGGGCACATGTGTGTTCATGAACTCATCAGAAGTGGATTGGTGTTGATATCTATAAAAAGAATTAAGCTATTACAAAATAAAAGCCTTGAATATGAATAAGCCTAACTATACACAACGTTTTTTTCTATTAAACACAGGGTGGTGCGAACTCCACAATGAGTTTATGAACACATCACAAGTGGTCTGGTGTTTATCTATAAAAACAAGTGAGCTATTAAAAAGAAAGCCTTAAATATGGATGCAATACATGCACTGACTACTTTTGCTTTTTTTTTTCTTTAAAACAAAGGGTAGTGGGAACTACAAAACGAGTAGGCCTACATAAACACATCAGAAGTGGTTTGATGTTGATAGGAGGAATTTCCAGTGAGTTATTAAGAATTGAAAAAAAATACGTTGCACTTTTTTGATGGTCTCTAAGCATGTGACGCTATTACAGATACAACCCTGGAAAATAGACGAATGTCGAATATAAAAGCAATTTCACCCCGGTCTGCCAGCGACACTGAGACAGAGTAGACACGAAACGGATTTGGCCATGTCATGTGGCCAAGTAGTTACTACGTAGGCCTATACAGATTAAATATAACGATGTATGCTTCGCAATTTCAAAAGGTTTCCCAGATAGGTTAGCTGTATAGATAGCTGGTAGGCTATAGAAAATAAACAGAGTGGTAGCCACTTTCACAGGTCAGTTAAAACGATGCTTGTTGAAAAGCTTTTGCTGGCAAACATAGGCCTAAACTTCAAAATTACACTACAAAACGAGGTAACTGATACAGTTTATTTAGCATTATCAACTTAATGGTTTTGGAAACAACTGTCTGTGTCTGACTCTGTAGTGATCTTACCCTGCGATGTACCGTCTCTTAAAATAACAAGCGCATCTTGCAGGCAGGCAAATTGTGAAAGGTCACGTTGATAGCCTATGACGTCAGCCAGCGACAGCAGCGCACTGAGCGCTGGTAAGCGAGGCAACATAGTACAAACTTTACATCTATATCATTACTTTTAGAAGAATTTATTCACATGTTAATGTTTAATTGTTCATGTGTAATTTTACAAAGCATTGAAAATTTAAACGACCACTCAAAAGGGCACTTTGGTCCTTCAGAGGTAAAAGGGCAGGGGCTCGGGCACCCATAGCCCCCCCCTCTGCACGTACCTAATTTCCAGGGAGAATCTTACAGAGGTAAGCTGTGATTTAGAAGTAGAGAGAAAGTTTGAGAGAAAGAAGATGTCAGTTTTAAATTGTACAACGCTATCATCAACTTTTAGATGTTATTTTTAAAGGTGTTAACCTCAATGGGTCTTTCCTCTTCCCTTTCGAATGCCGCAGACAATGTTTCTCCATCATCTTCCTGTAATGACATTAACAGCAATTAACAGTGTTCAGCAATTACCAAGACATAATTAATTATCTGTGGAAGGTGAAGAATTGTTACAATTGCATAGAGGTGGGTGAGGGCATCAGGTTCAAGTAGGGCGATGATGCCATTAGTAACTAGAAGAAGATGATTAGACAGTGAAATTATTACTTGAGCCAGAATATTTCCCCATCTAATTTGCAACGCGCTGGGTTGCGTGTACATAGGCCTATTTAATTATTTTGAATAACCAACCTCTTATAAGGCATTTCTATCCTGGGGGTTGGGGGGGATCAGAGGAGCTCCCCGGGATGCCCTCAGCCACAGGACGCATAGGCCTACTCTGTTGGCTGAGGGTCATCTCCTCAGTGAGGGCTGCAGGTGGTGGACCCCCTCCAGTCTTCCGGGCCTCTGCTTTTTTTCGATTTGCTAACGTGGAGGAAAACGTTAGGCCTACCCTAATTTTCAGTAAGCGCTATTTTGAAGACACACACACACACACACCCACACACACAATTTACATATTGAATAAGTGGAAGACATTAAACTTTCCTCTTTTATTTTACTAATTTATTTTACCCACGCATTAACTTGTTCAGCTATTTCCTGCCAAGCTCTTGCTCGCGCTCTCGCTGCCGCGAGTTGTTGTTAAATGGTAACTGCTCGGCATACGCGTTCATTAGAATTTCCAATTTCGTGGGGGAAAAGTAAGTAGAGCTACGCTTTTGGTCGATGTTTGATCATCAGAGAAGATCCATTGATGATGGCTCTTTATAGTCAACAGGCACGCCCTCAACCCAGCGTGAACATACTCAGAGTTGATTAAACCAACGCTGATCACCTGTTCTGAAACCGAAAACCCAGAGTTGCTTTTCAACCCTGAACTCAAAGCGCAGTATTAAACTCAGAGTATGTTAAACCAGCTACCTGAAACAGGGCTCTCCGGTCCTCCTCATCATCACGGCCAGCAGGGGGCCCTATGTTAACGTTCATGATCACGGCCAGCAGGAGGCTGTATGTAAAACATGAGTATGTTGCGCAACACACAGTCTTGTTAACTTTTGCCTCGCATTTTAGTGATAGCAGGCTCGAACTGCACGACGTCTAAATAGTGTGTAAACTTATTGGAACTGGACGTGGTGACGTGTCCCAGTGACTGGGGGGCGGGGCCCAGACCCCAGACCAGTTCACCCAGTACGACCCAGTAGACACACTAACACACGTGTACGTGCACCCACGCACGGATTTAATCTATTTAGATGCTTTTTAAAACATGTTAAATGTTGTATTCCCAATTGTCACTGAATGTGTTCCAGATAACGGCCAAGGCTATTGCGCCACAGAGTTTATTACAGTTAAAAAAAGATTGTTGACGTGTAGGGTGACGCATGTCCGGAGATGTTAGTGTAACCAGTGCTGTGGAGGTTCAGTGGAGGCGCCACGTCCGCATAAACTGGAGGATGCTGCACTGAGGGACACCTTTACGCCACAGTAGCTCTGTGCTCGGAGAAGATCTGCACTCCTGTGGACATCAGAATAAGCTCCTGGAGATAAAGTAGCAGAGGGAGGCTGTTGATTCACCACCTGGTGCACTTTAATATCAACTCAACTCTATTAAAGTCCTTCTGCAGCCACGAGAAGACTCCCGGTGCCATGGTGAAGGTAACTTGATTGATCTCAGGGTGTTCTAGTAGCCTAGTTGGAGTATACCTTTTTCAATATCCTATACAATTGTTTGTTAAATTGTTTGTTAAAGTTTGACGAGTAGTCATCGAAGACTATAATCGTTACTTTGACAGGAATGTATAAATGTAGAAGACCACTTCTCACAGTGCATTAAGAGACTAAGTATTGCTCTGTGGTTTCTGTTTCTGAAAACTTTAATAACTTCTAAGAGTCTGACGCATCGAGTCGCAATCCTTACACGTTACATAATGGGCGCTTTATTTCTGCCCCTTTTCAACGTGGCAGTTTCATCGTGCCTTCAGACTTAAATACCTCCCTTACGCTTCCCTTAGTCCAGTCAACAGGGGTTATACTTACTTTAGTCTAATCCACAGGGATAATACTTAACTTAGTCCAGTCCACAGGAGTTATACAGTATGTACCCTAGTCCACAGGGATTATATTTACCTTAGTCCACAGGGGATACCACCCTTAGTCCAATCCACAGGGTTATACTTACCTTAGTCCACACAGGGGTTATACTTACCTTAGTCCGGTCCACAGGGGTTATACTTAACTTAGTCCAGTCCGAAGGGGTTATACTTACCTTAGTCCACAGGGGTTATACCTCCCTTAGTCCACAGGGGTTATACTTACCTTAGTCCACAGGGGTTATACTTACCTTAGTCCACAGGGTTATACCGCCCTTAGTCCACAGGGGTTTACCTCCCTTAGTCCACACTGGTTATCTTCACAGAGCAAACGCTGTTTCTTCTAACAAGGCTATGTTTCTTAACTTTAACACTTAATTGTTACTATCGTCTCGTCTCCCCACAACCTGACCTGTCTAAATGAACCTTAACCTGCTAATTGGGGAACTGCATTAACTAAAGGCCCAGAAAGAGGTGTTATAACCCCCTGGTCTTTCAAGCTACAGAAGACTCTGGCTTTGTCCTGTCGTCTGTCCCACGTCGAGGACTGTCTTCTTAATGTGATCCTTTCTGCTGAAACCTTCCAGGACGTTAACCACGTGAGCTCAGAAGAGAGCCCCGGGACCAGCCACTCCGGGGAGAACATGGAGGGGCTGGAGAGCGACCCAGCTGCAGGTACGACCGCCCTGGTCTCTGGTTCACTGTTCTGTCGTTAACTCTATGGACATTAGTGCATGAGAGGACATCTTTGCGTATTTAGGCATGTTGGGTGCACTACGGCGTAGTAGTTTATTTGTCCAAGGTGAAATAAACTTTATTTTGTAAAAAATGTCAGTTTTTTTGTCAACCCTTAACTTCAAACATAGCTGGTTTGTTTCTTTTCAAGGTCCAGTGTGTAGAACTGAACTCGACGCCAATTAATTATGGTGACTTATGCAGTCAGAATAGTCTATGTTCAATTGCTCTTTTTTGTTCAACTTCTATGTACGACTGCTTTTCTCTCTTTGTTCTACTGTTCTTCTCTCTTTGTTCTACTGTTCTTCTCTCTTTGTTCTACTGTTCTTCTCTTTGTTCTACTGCACTTCTCTCTTCGTTCTATTGCTCTTCTCTCTTCATTCTACTGCTCTTCCCTTTGTTCGACTGCTCTTTGTTCTACTGCTATGTCAAGCAAGAGTGAGGCAGGGGAAATAAACAGGCTACTACACAGCCTACAATACACTAACATTTACCAACATTATTTGTTATAAACAAATGTTTTAAGAAAAGTATGACGTATAGTTAATCATTAGGATATCTCAATTTTGCTAGGAAGATATAATCGGCAAAAACTGGCGTTTTCGATCAATTCGATACTAGAAATTTATGAAAAAAGCGGCACTCATTTAAAAAAGTAAAATACAAAAAGGGAGATAATGGGTACAAACGGCAAAATACAATTGGCACAACATTTCGTGTTTGTTGTGGTTCAGATTGTTCATTAGTTGTGATCCATGTAATGCTAACAGATACCCAAGACTAACATGATTGGTCAAAACTAATTTGAAGCGAAGATTTAAACACTCTGTTTGCCCAGATTTGACAGACTCACAGCTTTTAATCAAAAACCAACCATGGACTCCGTGTTTGGATGTGGATTTGAATATACTGTATTGAATGAAAACTGCAATATAGAGTAAGGGCCGTTTTCTCTGCAGTTCAAACAAATGAGTGTTTGCCATTGTAAGGGAGAAGCTCGTTGAAAAAGGTCAGACAGAGGCGGATGTATAGGCTCTGGTCAGACTGGGATGAAGGGGATAAGGGTAGGGGGTCCATGCAGTCCAACCGTGGTATGCCGGCATTTCACCACAAAGCGGCAAAACAGACCCCTCGTACGCACAACGCATCCAGGCAGACTTTTATTAATGCGGTCCCTTTTAACTGCACTGTTGTGCAGTATTTCTCTGTTCATAAGTACTAATACTACAAAACTATAGTAGAGAGGAAAAATCAATAATTGAAAGTCACATGGTGAATCTCGCATACATTTTTGTTCATTGTCTATAAGAGGGCAAACCAAGACGAGATGCATAACAACTTGTATAGCTATATTACTTTCAACAAATTAATTTATGTACATACATACCTACACATTACGGCCCTATACCATGAAACTGAAAAATAAGCACCGTCTTCGGAACAAGATCTAACTGTGCGTTCACACCAAATGCTGTAAAGCGTTTTGACCGATAAACGCCCATTCACTTTCTATTAGACATGAGCGATGAAGCGATTGGAGCGATAACATGCTTGAGCGATAGCTTAAAAGCTGTAAAGCTGTAAATGAGAGTTGAAAACAGCTCAACTCTACGCAAATGAGCTAGTAGCGTTTCGGCTGTAAATGGCCGCCAGCCAATCGGAATGTAGATTTCTCTCGTCGGCGTGGGTGGTCCCAGTAAACATACGCGAGAAAACGCAAGAGCGATAGGAGCTGTAAATATTTTGTACAGCGTTGTGTTTTGAGCTATTTGGCGATTCTGCATCTTTTAAAGCTTTTGGTGTGAGCGTACAGTTATGCGCCCCTCTGGGGTCACATAGTAGAAAAAAAACGAACTGATTTTATAAATCGTTCCCTCTGATCCCAATTTGTGTGCATTGTTTTGGTTTGTTCTACGTAGCAGGAATTCCCTATGAAGCATTGTGACGGCTTACTGGTCCTATACCAGCCTCATGCATGAGGAGAAGATATATTCACGTTGAGGCAAACACCTTGAATCATGCTAAGGGATTCAACAACCAATCAAATTCAGGGCTACAGTGGCCAATATTAACTGGCTCTGCCCACTTGGCTCCAAAAAGCGAACCACCTGTGTGAAGAGAAAAATCCGGGCAAGCTGGAACTACTTGGTCCTCGTTTCCTTTATGAGGCCCCTGACATCACCAGAGAGGACTGTAAGAATCCAGTGATTCACATACCTGTGGTTACCATAGTTACCCTTGTTTCAGTTCAAGGAATATGATTGATTGATGTTCTCAGAGCGTCAGACTCACTGAAAGCTGACGGATGGCTGGGCCATTTCTAACAACTTACACTAAAATACTAGCTCTTAAATCGTACCTACTGCCAAACAATACGATCAATATTACAGTTGGATGTGCTGTCCTGCAAACACTGCAGATTTAATCTAGCCATGTCAGGACGATGGACCCAATCAAACACTGCAGATTTAATCTCGCCCTCTTGGACCATGGACCTAATCAAACACTGCAGATTGAATCCAGCCCTGTTAGGACGACGGGCCTAATCCACCATGTTTCCCTTTTCCTCTACAGATCCTGGTAAGGAGCATCCTGTGGCCGCGCCCGGCATGGTGTGGCGCGTCACCGGCGGACTGTTCAACGTCACCAAAGGGGTCGTTGGAGCGGCCGTGGGGGGCGTGGCCTGGGTGGGCGGGAAGAGCCTGGAGATCACCAAGACTGCAGTGACCTCGGTGCCCTCCTATGGCGTCGGGTTGGTGAAGGGGGGGGTGTCCGCAGTGGCCGGGGGCGTATCTTCCATGGGCTCCACGGTTGCCAATAAGGTCCCCTTTACGGCCAAAAGGAAAGACAAGGCGGAGTGAGGATGATTACGTGGACTTGTCAACATTTCGCTTTACTGCCCCACCCTGAGCCACGGAGCGTTTCCATGTGTGGCTGGTCCTTGTCTTTCAGCGTTCCAGAACTTTCTTATCTTCCTATGTACAGACCAGTGAATTGCATGTGGATACTTTATTCGGCGCTCTTATTTTTTAAGTGTGTTTTTTCTTGAGGGAAGTAAGGAATAATCGCTGGGTGTGATTATTCCTCAGACATCGAGTCAAAGTCAAAGAGGGCCTTGACTATGACTTGTGGCTAGCAACAATACTCTAAAACTGTTCTCAAAGGGCGATAAGATACAGGTTTAGGTTAGTGTTTAGGAATCACTTGTAAATGAATAATTGGATCATTCACACCGTCATTATCTCATGACAAGTACACGGTTTAATTTAAGCAAGTGTCTTCTAACCTCATGAATCCTGAAAGCTCCAGTCGTTTGCCTACATACTGGAACTCTAGAAAGTCAAAGTACTTGTTCGAATACCTGTTTACTGTCTGCAAGATCAGGAGTATGTTGGAAGTATTTAGTTAGAATTACAACGTTTCAATGCAAAATGTAAGTTATGTATATGCAAATCCATTGCTGATGGACAGTATTGGTGTGAGTTTGAATGTCAATGCCTTACTTGCCCTTTCAATAAAGATAATGGGATCATTCATCCTACTTTTGTGTTTCCTCCATCCAATCAGTAGTTTGATCGATGTACATTTTCTGTACAGTTTTTGAGGAGGTGCTTCAAAAATGTAAAATTTTCTGCAATCATCCAAAATCCAATGGAAAAACCCGTTGGCTTGTTGTCAAGGGAACCCAGGGCGACGCTCACATACGTCATCCCTCCGCCACGCTTTACTGTAAAAACACATGTTCAAGTTGAATGATAATGCATGAATTTATTCTTTATTCTGCCATAGTAACACGGTAAATAAATGGCAAAAAATAGGCTGAGAACGAATTCGTATTTGCGATATGTTCAATAAAACGTAATCACGGAGAAAATACGTTTTTCAGAAAACGTAATTGAGAATGCCGAATAGTTCTCTGGGAACGTAATTTTGATGGGATAGGGTTGCTTTGTCAAACAAAGCGGACGGACGTGGTCTATACGACCTCAGCTACCCAACACTGATCAAAAAAATTGTTTCTCACAATCAAAGCACAAAACAGGATAGCTGATCTCCATAGCCTTAACCCATACATGTTGTGTAATTAACAAGGACACGTTGGTGTAGTTGTGTTGAGTAATGCCACAGATTTCACTGTAAAATCTCCGTTAGTGTGCAGCCATCGGGTCTTCCGTTGGTTAGCCAATGGGATGAATGCTCATAGCTTCATATTTCGACGTGGAGGGATTACATTGTAATGAGTGGAAAACCCCATGCGTCGAAAAAAGAAGCACAAGGGTACCCTTTTGCGTCAGAAGCTGAAGTCAAAGTCACTGACCGTTCGTCAAAAATCGACGCGCTCGGAGTGAGAATGTGTTGCAACAGGAGGATGACGGTAGAAAATCCTCCTAAATAAATTTGAAGAGCCCCCCTGGATCGGCTGGGAAAGTCATATGGCTGTGTTCGAAACAGCATACTTGCATACTACTCGTACTAACTATGACGTCAAATTGAGTATGCGAAACGTAGTACGCGAGTTTTAAGTACGCGAGTAGTATGCGATACTACATACTACATACTGCATACTGACACAGTATAAACTGTGCACTACATACTACTCCCCGCCCTAGTATGCAGTATAGTATGCAAGTATGACAATCATGCAGTGTACTACACAGTCACATGACCAAATAATTGTGACGAAATTTGACGTGTCAGACTGGCGCGGTATGCGCGGTGCATTATGGGATACAGTATCCGACGTAGTGAGCTCGGTTGTATACTTGGAATTTTTGTCCGATTAGTACATCATTCGGGTAACTGTCACATACTGCAAAAACACATTCTACGCGTACTGCATACTACTTACTACTTTTACGTCACGATAAGTATACGAGCAGTGTAGTATGCCAAATCAGAAACGGCCAGCCTCTTCTACTTCCGGAAAGATTTTGGAAAGATTTCGCTAGCTTACTAGACGTACTCAACTGCCCCAGAAGGCACTGCGTCTATTCAAAAGAACAGTGGAAGCAATGGCGCTAAACGGGGAGCCGCAGCAGCAGTGCCCACAGTCATACCGACCGATCGTATGTGGTCAAAATATATTTGATTTATTCGATTTTTTAGGATTTTTTATATAACTGTGACGTTTATATATTTATATTTATATATTTATTTACAATAATTATTAACGGCGCCCGGCCGGTAGGTTATTGACACGTCATTTGATTCACGTCATCTGAGGTGGTTTAGTAAGGACGGTTTTCGAACGTCGACTACTCAAATGGATTACTTTAGTATTCGAGAAGTATGCCAAATATTTAGTAGGTAGTACGTAGTATGCAAGTATGCTGTTTCGCGGCCATAGTCACGCAGATTACAGGCGTTCTTAAAATGCGTACGGCTCTCTCAGGACAGCCACGCAACGGAATATATACTGTATAATATTGTAATGTCATATTGAGAACATTTAGATCGGGGGACACGCAACAATCGGGGGATGTGGATGTGATGTATTGTACATTAGTAAACAGACAGTCATGTAAACAGACAGTCATGCTACATCGGTCTCCGTGATTTATTAATATAACAGTGGACACCCCCGAAAATTGACGGCTATTTCGCACACTGCCAACACAGTTATAGCCGCCCTAACAACACTGTACTAGACACAAATGTATTTTCCACTAGCTAGCTAGTGGTGGTCATTACATTGTTGTGAAACTAGTAAAGACAACACAGCTTGAGAGTCATATTCACGCTGATTACAGGTGTTCTTAAAATGCGTACGGCTCTCCCAGGACAGCCACGCAACGGAATATATACTGTATATAATATTGTAATGTCGTATTTAGATCGGGGGACACGCAACAATCGGGGGATGTGGACACCCCCGATTGTTGCGTGTCCCCCGATCTAGCCGACAAGCACTGCTCCAATGTTGAGGGCACTCGAAATTCGCGCTATTTTC
>OOFH01115329.1:0-18055 GCA_900323355.1 Merlangius merlangus | reverse complement strand
CAACTGAGTGAGGAAGGATTTAAAGACTGGAAAAACCTTGCAATGCATCTAATCAACCATGAAAGGTCTGAAGAGCACAGGAAAAATACTGATAGCTGGAAGCAGCACTCACATCGGCTTGAGACTAAAACAGCAATAGATCAACATAATCAGCACATAATTGAAGTAGAAGCAAAACGCTGGAATGAGATTTTATCCAGGTTACTGGCAATCATCAACTTCCTGTCAGAGAGAAACCTTCCTCTCCGTGGCCACTCTTGACAAACTGTATGAACCAGGCAATGGTCATTTTTTGGGTCAGTGTAATGTGTCAACATAACTAATCTTATTGTTTTGTATGTTATTCTCAATTTGTAAATAGGTAATTAACATTTTCATGAAAGAAGGATAGCGACTTTTGTTCATCCCTTGTATGGAGTATCTCATTATGCGATATAAGGTACATTAGACCGGAAATGCAGGGGCCCCCAAATGACTGTTCGCCTGGAGCCCCCAAAGGGCTTAGTTTGCCACTGTATACAATTATATTACATACTATTATATTTAGAGCCCTGGGAGTCGCAAACGGCAACAATCACTTTCTTCTCCATGCTGCAGTTCACCCCGGACTGCACTGCACTGAGTTTGACGGTTG
Source organism: Merlangius merlangus (assembly GCA_900323355.1). Taxonomy (NCBI): domain Eukaryota; kingdom Metazoa; phylum Chordata; class Actinopteri; order Gadiformes; family Gadidae; genus Merlangius; species Merlangius merlangus. The sequence goes on along the minus strand of OOFH01115329.1, from coordinate 17,421 downwards.
AACGCTGAGAACATGTTGCGTAAAGCGCTTGCGTGGGCGAACAAGGAGGTGAAGACGTTCCTCTGCATTCTCCTGTGCGCTGCTATGATGTCACAATGTTTACGAAGCTGCCACGGCGATCGACATCCGGGCTACCATAAAGGGTACTGTCGGCGGCGGAAACGCGACCTCGGAACTGAGCTGGGCTATACCGCCCCCTCCCTACCGGGCAGAGGCAAACCGAACCGTACCGCACCCTGCAGTGGAAACGCGGCATAAGTATAACATGACAATTTATCCAGTAAGTAAGCTGAAACTGTACTGTAAAAGGAAGCCTTGTTTGTTTCCATGGTATTACCAGGCTCTTACCATATAAGTTGTAACTGGTTATTCCCTTTTCAATGCAATCAACACAAACTTGTACCATGTATGTTCTGCAACGTTACTAAGTAAAACATGACAATTTACCCAGTTAATATTCTACAAAAATATACTAAACTATATTTTAAAGTATTAATTGCATCCTGTTGAACTATATTGCAATATATCAGCAAAATGTTACCTGTAGTAAGTAGCAGCCCATCATTGGCAACTACTACAATCAGAATGAAAAAAATTGATTTTCTCTTTATAGAACACGTTGAAGTTCTCTGAAGCTGTCATTCAAAACATCACGAACTTCCTCCCTGAACCATGAACCACAGTGTCAATTCCTCAACATTGGAACGCCCCGAGGTCCTGTATGCTGCCTCTGGTGCTACACTACTACTGGTTCCCCCCAATGTTTTACCATTTAATAAAACAACAAGTACGTGTATCTGTGAGGCTGGCCTTTTGGGTATTCTATACATGCTACGGTAAATATGCATTATCTGTTACGGATAAAGCTTTACACAGTTCTATTTTCCCTGATGTTGTTCTGCTGTCCAGGAGAGGGGAGGAGAGTAGAGGGCTATGATGCCAAGAGGAGAGCATTCAACATCATTATGACCACCACTTTGATCACTATAATGAACTACCTTCCAATGGTTCCACTTTTTTTGCTGAGTAATTACATTAGTCCACAGGTAGAGGATGTTGCTCTATCTATAGTTCATTGTTGTGGTTTGCTTCCTGCACTCCACTACCTTCAGAGTCGGGAAACTTTTGCTGTAAAATTTTCTGGTAACAATGAAATGTACCACAAATAAATAAATTGACTTTTAGATAAGATAAGGTAGGATCTACCAAAAGAAAGAAGTGTAAGAAAAATATAAGATGTAGCATCCAGTAATGTGATGTTTAAACACTGCTGTATTGAATAATTTTCATATATTGCCGTTTTTTGCCAAGGGCATTTCATATATAATCTGCTCTTTAAACAGCTCTGTATCAGATTTTTTTTAACTTTCCATCAGGCAGCAATGTGTGGCGTCACAATACATGAATGATAATCTCTGTGAAAGAGCTTGTGCAATGGAAAACCCCTATTTATTTATTTATTGATACAAGTTCCAGAAATAACAGCAGGATGCTCAGCTATACATACAGAGTACCCACTCTACACAACACTCAAGTGTTCAGCCAAAAGGGAAGGGTTTGACACTGTATCACCAAAATCACTGATGTTTGAATACAATCATTAGATTTTCTCACAAAACATAGTCTGCACTACAACCTCTGGCTGGCCAAGGGGCAACGTGGTGAACTCATAAGTTTGCCATTCTTTTAGATGTTTTTAGATTGATATTAGTGACTTGAATCTGGCCAATCTGAACGTGATCCTGTAGTGTACTACCTAAAGGTGGTTTGTATAGGTCGTCCAAAAAATCTCACGCAAACGATTCAGTACGGACGATGACCGTTTTTATAATGCACAACGGAAGTTTATGTTCACTTTGCTTCCGATGAAACATCCAGCGAAAGGTTAATTTCATAAATACATTTAGTTTAGTTTATGGGAAATTATATTTAAATGTTCATGCATCTATAAAGTAAAAGGTAGACAAAAAAGATTTTCAAAAGACTGGGACAAAGAATTACTTGGGATTGGGAAAGAGATGTCTGGTCTCTTTTATATGTTTCAGGGCATTTTTTTAAGTGAGGGAGGAAGGACTGCGTTCTTGGTTGCCATTAGTCTGCTTGCACTGTTAGTGGCCTATCGTATGGTGGCATAAGTATGTGAGACGCAAGTTGTTTCAGGGTGTTTTGGGCAATTACAAAGTAGCAGGGAGGGATAATTATGTTAATTGATACAAATCCACCAGTGGCAGCATTGTACTTTGAAAGCTGGTGGGCAGCATGTCTTGGACTACAAGGGCAGAAGGAAAGGATGCAAAGCCAATTAGTCAAATCAGGCCAACTCTTGATTTGTAAAACTAAATAAGAAAACCTGGGCCTAGCATTGGGCCTATTTTTGCCCTCAATGACTGAAGCTATTGGTTGTAATATGGCTATGTTCATTTTCAGCTTTTAAAAAAAAATTAAGACACAAGACCAAAAGTGATGCCATTTAAAATGCATCATGCTCTGAATCATTCACTAACATCCTTTCCACAACATCAAACAGAACAGTCAAAGTAACAAACAATTAAAAGAACAACAAGAACATAATTTCACAACTATTTGCGTGGGCTGTAAGCCTAATATTGTTTGAGTCAAATGTGGATGTTGATGGATGTTTCAGAATGTTGGTCATGGTGATAAGCCAATTAAGATTGAGGGACTCAATTTATAGATCAAGTCAATCCTCCTCGCGGGCAGCCCTGCCCAACCGCGGGCAGCTCTGCCTGGCAGCGGCAGCCCTGCCCGGCCACGAGCTACGGAAACGCCGATATAACCGAACAGAGCCGCACTGAGGGGATAACACCTCCCTCCAGACTGCTCCACAGCCAGGGCTCCTGCTTATTGGTTCATAGCGCAGCCATGCGCTATGAACAGACGTAGGCGGGATCCAGATCCCTTAGCTAGTCACACCCACTCAGAGCTCCCATTGAACCCCATGTTATACACCGAACGCCAACACTTTCGGGGAAATGAATGGGAGTCAATGGAGGCTGAAGTAATTGTCAATAGGCGATAAGGGGTGCTAATGTCCCTTTACCCAGGGAAACAAACATATCATATACAAAGGCATTGAAGTAGTCATATTTAAGGGCATTGATTCATTAGTAGTCTGGGCAATCTACATTTTTCATTCTCAACAATGTTAAGGAGGAGCTGTCACCACAGGTGACAGCTGTCTTTATACGCCTTTAGCCAAAAGTTTATCTCCAAGGTCACGGGCCTTTTTGTGCCCTCGCACGATGAGTAGTAATGGCTGTAATGCAAAGTAGTTAATCAACAGACATTTCATTTGGTAACTTATTTGGAATAACTTCCAAAAATGTATTAATTTTGATTTGCATAACCCATACATTCATTCACCTTTTCTAAAAAAAATATATAATGAATTTTACATCCTGACGAATCAGCCTAATTAAATTGGGTTTTACAAAGTGTCTAATTAACGTCTCATGGCTGTCTCTAATGCTATCTTAACGGGAAGAATGGTGGCTTATTCTGAGATTTCAGCAGAGCAATGTCAGGCTTCAAACTGGAGTCCATAGGATATACAGGCTGGATGTGGACCCAGAGCTTGGTCGAACATCCCTTTCTTAAGTCGTCTTAAGTGTCCCATTTGATATGATGTCCACAATGTTATGAACCTCTCTTGGTAGAAGATTGGAGCTGACAAATTTTGCTAGTGTTTTGTCTCCAAATGGATTTCTGATCCACTCAAAGCTTTGGTTAATTCTGGAAAATATCTTTCCAATTGCGAGTGAAGGCCATGCAGATGTTCCTTGAAGGCTGCAACTGTGTCTCCATTCAGCTCCTGTGTTTCTTTACTTTTTCAGGTTTTCTCTGCAAAAATGCAGTGGTTTGCCATCAGTACTCCTTGTGCTTATTTTCCAAATGCTGCTTGAATTCAGCAGGTTCCCTAGCCTCGTTAGCCAAAGAGACACAAAGTGGTTGGGATTGTCCTCATCCCATCCCAAAAATATCTGAAATTGTATGTTTCAGATATTCACATAATTGTATGTGCATTTTCATAACTTTTGCCGTCGATTTTTCACTGTGCTATAACACAGAACTGAACACAACAACTAACTACACAGCGCAAAGACATTGATATAAACACCATGCAGAGTGTTTTCAGGGATGGCAGATTTATCACTAGTCAGTGTCAAAATACATTTTAATTGTGAAACTATCTTTAAAGGTCTAATTTTTAATTGAGAATAAAACTAAAGTCATCCAATTGTTTTTGGCAAGACAGAACCTTTACATTGCCGTTTTGGAAGACCTATACATCTATTTATTCAGTTGTTTAGGTTGGAAGACAGGCTGTTAAAAACTGCTAGTTGTAGTAAACGGTTCCGCTTTACTAGCGAAATGGAGGAGAAATTGTTGCAGTTGTGGCAGGAGTGGCTTCAATGTATGTAACGTTAAGTTGTGTTTCTTTGTTCTTTGTTGGAGTTAGTAAAACACAAACAATGAGCGCTGCCAACTTCTATGTTGTTGTTTTGGGAGTTTGAGCCACAATCTCACATTATAGTGCAATGTATGGCTTAAAAGCACAAATGGCTTCAAATTGTCTAGATTGTTATATTTCCATTGCTAAATGTGTGACGCCCAAACCTGGCTTCTCTTTCAACATGTGCGCCTCTAAGACAACAGTTGTTGTATGTGTCCACGACTGAAATCTGTGAAAATCATTTAATGTGTTATGAAATGTAAAGTAGGCCCCGGCTAAAGCTAAAATCAGCATGGTTTTAGATTTCCCAGGGGTTTGTCTAAACTGGTATCTGCCAGAACCCTGGAAGCTATTTCCATACCAGATTTTGTTTTTAAGAAGTTTGCATACCAACCCATAATACATTTACGAGAAACAAAGAACTTGAACATACAAGCAGAAACAACTTTCAACCCTCTATGCTGAATATCCTTAATACTAGTCTAGGCTCTAGACTCTTACTTCAAGGTCCCATGGCATGCTACTTTATGGATGCTTTAATATTGATATTAGTCAGCCCCTAACACAGAATTGAAGACTTTCCGAAATTCTGCCGTGGTGCAGAATTACAGCCACTACGAGCCAGTCGCACATTGAGCTTTCCCCAAAACGCGCCGTTTCGGTGTCTGTAGCTTCATGCCAATGAGGAGGAAAGAGGCGGGTCAAGGAGGAGGGTCGGGGTGTGGCCCTGAGCAGCTTGCAGCCAGGGTACCATGCGCTCTGTTTACAGTGGATGTATCGCAATGGTGAGGCGCACACAGCCTTTGGCCATGTTCTGTAAATATTGTAGAACACTCCGGGTACTCCGGGTGCTCCGGTGGGAGTCCTGGAGCTCTATATCTAAATAATATCATATTATACATAGATATCTATATCATATAATGTACTGTATATTATCACAGCCAAATGATGTGTGCCCCTCCAGACGATATTATGAATCTCAAAAAACTGCGTCGGGTTCTCCGACGTCTCTGGTTCTTCCACGTCCACATCATCTGAAGTAGACTGAAGCACGTCATGGAGGAGAAAGGGATTATTTCCCGCGATTGTCTCCCGCCGGAGCCTCGCTGCTGAGGGACCACCGCCTCGGCAGCGGGCAGCGCTTAGGCACCACCCTCTCCTGCAGCGGGCAGCTGCAGGAGAGAGTCTCTCGCCAGCAGAAAGCGGGGCTCAAGTGGGAAACAATCGCGGGCAACAATCCCTTTCTCCTCTATGTCGCAGTTCATGTACTTCAAAGAGTCAAAGCAAAAGTTCCTTTCCCCCCCAATTCCTTTTCAAACATGGCTGAGATAACCCCAACTACAGCCTTGTTGTGGAAATACCAGAGACGTCAAAGAACCGACGTGTTATGCGCCATAACACCAACAGCAGAATGGTTATCCAAACAACAAAGAAGGGTACAACACTTGCTCGCACGATTGTAGCTCATTGTCTCATTGTCGGGCCAAATTCTTTTGGTGGGCAAGGCAGAGAAATGGGAGGTAACTTGGCCCCTTATGACGACATATGGGGCCACATTCCAAGTCAGTGCGCCTGAGCTGGGGGACGATAGGCAGGCTAGGGGAACTCATATTAATGTTAGAAAACCTCATAAAGTCAGATTTTCATGCCATGGGATCTTTAAGGGATGCCACTATATTGTCATCAAGACCTTTCCAGACCACCTCATTTGCAAACAATACCCGAGTAGCTACACATGCAGTGGCTGAATAAAGAGTGCTAACACCCAGAACTATTACTGCAAGAAGGCCATAGCCAGTGGGAAACAGTGGAAATAAAGTCAGCAACGGTGCATATGCACCCATTGTTAATAATAGCACAAATTAACACAAACAAAAATGTGATAATTTACATCTTCAAAACCTAACAATGGAAAACTTATCGAATGCACAAAAGGTTGACACTATTTGAAAAAGAATAATTAATCCTAGCTGGCACTATAACAAGTCTTTAAAGTGCAACATACTCAACAGGCTGCCATTTTCACTAGGAAAGTGCAATATGCATATAACTTGTTATACATGTACCATTCATCAGGATGAACAACTTTCAGAGTCTGACCCATATAGCCAGATCATTAGGATCTAATGCAATGGCACACATGTTCTAGGTGACTGGGACTTTATGGTGGGATATTCATAGCAATACGGCCAAAGACGGCAGAGATATACATTTTAAAGTGAAATAATTGAATATCTCAGATGTTTATTCGACTCTTGTGTCAAAAACAAGGCTGTCGATTATGTCTACTAAGAGTAGATTCCATAGTAAATCCATGCCAAATTTCAAGTTTATATCTGAGAATAAAAAATTGGATACATTTGTTTGTAGTTGCCTTTTGAACCGGGGCCTCTCTCCAATGCAGGCTAACTTCTGGTAAACCAGTTTTTAATGCATTCCAATGCCACGTTAATCTAGTGACCAGGCTCACCATACCTCCACATATGGAAGACTTCTATTTCTACAAAATATACTATGATCTGCCCTTGGCAGTCAACATGTCCATGTGGTGTAGTGGCATTACGTCGGAATCACGACCATTCAAATCCAACCTCAACCAATTATTCTGTGAGACATGGCCGATATCAAATAATGTTTACCACAATTTATTCACTAGGCCACCACCATGCCCATACAGTCATACTGTGTTTCATACAGTAGGACATGATTGCTTGCAACTATATTTATATATTTGTATTTCATGCATAAAAGTCCAAGTCCCACCTGCACAAGTGAAACATTTTCCACAGATTGAATTTTTTTTAGTCCCCAAAAAATGGTGCCTAATAATATGATCTGTCTCATATATTGTTCTACCCAGGAGGATACATATATCTATCTATACATACGTATATATTGTGGGAACCCGGCCTGGGCCAATTAAGCAGACGGAGAACACCTGTGGAACAGGTAGAAGCAGGGCTTAAATAGCCTGCTTCTTGACTCATTCGGGGCTGTTCCAGCCATGGAGCTCCTGCACGGAGAGACTGGTCCTCGTGGGTGACGGGATTCCACCCACCAAGGAGGGGACCGTGGATTCCTCCCAGGTCTTTTGTTCTTTGTATTTTGAGAGACTTTATGTTCTGTTTAAGGAATAAACATGCCTTTTTGGCTTTTGCCCAGCGAAATGGTGTCGTGTTTGGGAGGAGGTGGTTCACTGAAGAAGGCGGGTTGCCACATATGGTGGAGGATGCGGGCAACTCAACCGAGCTACTTGCCATTTTTAGAGGCAACACCAACCTCAAGCAACCCCCAAACAGAGATGACGCAGCTGGAGACGCGCAGCCGGAGACGACGCAGCCGGAGACGACTCAGCCGGAGACGACGCAGCCGGAGACGACGCCGCGGGAGACGAGGCCACGGGAGGCGAGGCGCCACGGGAGACGAGGCGCCACGGGAGACGAGGCGCCGCGGGAGACGACCTGCGAAACGTGCCACGCCGGCAGCAGAAGCAGCCATGCTGCGCGAGACCACCGCTCCTCCGAAAAGCCACCCGAGGCTTCAGCGAAGGGTGGAGGATTGTGGCAACCCGGCCTGGGCCAATTAAGCAGACGGGAGAAAACCTGTAGAAGCAGGGCTTAAATAGCCTGCTTCTTGACCCATTCGGGGCGGTTCCAGCCATGGAGCTCCTGCACGGAGAGACCGGTCTTCGTGGGTGACGGGATTCCACCCACCAAGGAGGGGACCGTGGATTCCTCCCAGGTCTTTTGTTCTTTGTATTTTGAGAGACTTTATGTTCTGTTTAAGGAATAAACATGCCTTTTTGGCTTTTGCCCAGCGAAATGGTGTCGTGTTTGGGAGGAGGTGGTTCACTAAAGAAGGCGGGTTGCCACAACGTCCTTTGTTTACTGTTTTTAAAAATGCTGGTCTTCCTGTGGAGTGTTCCACGAACGGAGGTTTAACAGAGTTAACGCTGAACTCTAGGTTGATTGACCCTGTGCCGACTAACCCAGAGATTTCGGTTCCACAGCAGCGGTCCACAGCAGCGGTTATGCATTACTTCAATCAACTCGGGGTTGGTTAACACAGGGTTGTGCGCGTCCACGCCAAACCTAAAAAGACATGATGTATGGATCATGGAAACCCTGATCGAAATGGCGAAACGGGCCGCTTATTTCAATGAAATAGAACTCCAGTTCTCGAACCTGTGTCCTTATTATTTCTGTAATATCATAGTTTAATTTTCCTTGTTCTATATTTCCCGGGGTGTAATTTCCCAGGTGGCCTTGTCTGTCCTTCTTTAGTTATTTCCCCCTCCCCCCGTTCATATTGACTGCACTGAGCCCCGCCACATTTTGGTGCTAACTGTGCCCACGGTCCACTGCGTTTTCGTCTTCACGTTGTGGCAACCCGGCCGGGAAACAATGAAATACACTGTTAGAACAGTGCCAGATTTGAAACTCTGCAAATGCGCTGGTGACATTTTTTAAATTTTGAAGATGTGATTGTGAAAAAAAATTCACTTTGAAAATGTGTTGGTGAAAATGATGAAGATAACATATACGAAAAAAATCATGTTTGCAGATGTCAGAATTTTTTTTTCAGGCTATAATCTCTTTTTTCAGTGTTGCAAAACCTTTTTTACAAGGTGTTGAGTTTTCAAACCCAGACCTACAAGCCTTTGAAACTTTTTTTTTCAGGTTTGAATTATGGCAGGAAACTGGCTACATAGTTATCAGTATATCAGTCAGAATTAACTTCCAAAGACTGCAATGAGAGTAGACTGTTTGTACTCAGCTACAACATAATTTTGCATTAACTTTAGCCATTTCATTTTCGTATACATTGTCCTTTATATATATTCGTATGTAGGCCTATCTAGTATACTATTTAAAATTTTGTTGAGATAAATAAATTGCATGTAGTTATAACTATTATTTAAAGCATCTGCTATCCGTTAGCAATAAGTTAGCTTAAGGAGGACCCATCAAAAACACATTTCACAAACGCATGTTTTTGCAATCACAATTAGGTGGTTTCATTCACTAATTTTAGTTACCTGCCATCGTTGTCATCTTGGCGAAGTAGTCGAGTAGTCGAGAAGAGAATTAAGCCCTCCCGCGCGATAAGCCAGTGACGTCAGTGGGGGTGGCAAGTGGGATCACATGACAGCACTTGGACGTTGGATGTCCTACAAGCAAACAGAAAACAGTGTTCTATTGTGCACAGTTAATTGTGGCTACGCTACGGCTTTCTAGATCTCGATACACTATCAACTTTAAAAGTAGATCTTGGACCAAAAAAGGTTGGGCAACCCTGGTCGCGCTTAAAAGGTCATACTAATACATTATGTACTACATAATGTATTAGTATGACCTTTTAAGTTAAATTAATGAAATAAATTAACTTTTGCACGATATACTAATTTTCTGAGTATGACCTGTATGTCTCCATAGTAACTAACAGGCCGTGTTCATTTTGGAACGGAAAACCTAGGGATACCGCAAACCCTGGGTTACTTACCTGGTTATGTGATAAAATCGGCTTTGTGGAATACCCTTCAGGTCATTGTGATACAGAAAGGAACACTGCAAAATAAAAAAACAATATTAGAAATTTGAACATATAATCTCTTTAGGGAAAACTGTACATGCAGTACTGTAGGAATTACAGTGCAGTCTTCCTACACCTCCTGACGTTCCTGTCAGTTGGGCCACAAATTCTCATCCACATCACAACGAATATCTAATCTTGCGATGCAGCGTGGAAAGAATCTTTTAGAGTGTCTTATCCAGCCTCTGCAGGCATCTGCTGTGATGTCATCACACGCCGCATCCATGGCAGCCAGAAGGATCATCTGTGTATGTGGCTGGCGATCATATACTTTTCATCGCCATGCTAAGAAAAATTCCTCAATGGGGTTAAGGAATGGGGAGTAGGGTGCGAGGAACTCCATCAGCATCCTTTTGTGGGTCGCAAACCATTGCCTGATGATGTCGGAGCGATGGAAACTTGTCCCAAACTATCACGCACTTTGGCAAGTCATCTCCAATCTGACCCCTCTCTGGTTCAGGGATGAGATCCTTGTAGAGAGTGTCTAAATAGGTGACAAGACGCTCTGTATTGTATGGCCCAATAATGGGAATATGCGTTAGCACACCATTCTCAGAGATAGCGGCAGCTATAGTTATGTTCCCGCCCCGTTGGCCTGGCACATCAACTGTAGCTCTGTAGCCGATGATATTTCGACCACGCCTTCTGTGTTTCGTTAGGTTGAATCCAGCCTCATCTACGTAGATGAAGTTGTGCGTTGGTTCACTTGCTTCAAGTTCCATTATACGCTATATCCAGAAGACAAAAAAAGACTTTTAGGAATTACATGCATTTTCATTTTGGACAAGATAGTTACATCAAATGTATATAGCACATATTGCATCTTCTTTTCTTCAGGCATAGCAAATTTGTAAGAATCACACTTACAGTACTGTATATCACTATACAATGTTGTACTGTTTACTGTGAGGTAAAGTTACTGCATACTCATACGTGCTTTACCTGTACATACTGGTAGCGCAGCTCCTTCACTCTTTCGCCATTTCTTTCAAATGGAACATTTTACAGCTGCTTCATATTCATTTGGTGTCTCTTCAGCACCCTGTCACTGGTTGAGATGCTGACTGTTTGGATTTTTTCAAAGATGTTGTTGTCCTCTATGATGGCACTCTTTATCTCCCTTAGTCTTATGGCATTGTTTTCTACAACCATGGTGCAAATAGCCTGCTCCTGTTCAGGTGTGGAAAGGGGCCCTCTGCCAGCCCTGTGAGGTTGTCTTGCAATCCTATGTGGAAAAGATACAGTACAGTAAAAGTATACTTGCTGTATATTGTAAAATGCAAGTGGAATACTGTAATATTGTATGAAGCATTACAGAAAGTATACAGTACATTGCCTATCGTTAAATTACATACCTGTTCTGTCGACGCAAAGTCTGAATGATTGAGGACACAGTTGTTCTCCCAATATTTGGCTGCACCCTTCGACCAGCCTCGGCCATTGTAAGCCTATGATTGAGAACATGGTCTACAAGTGTGGCTCTTTTCTCATCAGGAACGTACAATCTGCCTCTTCCTCTGTTGTGGCTCCCAGCTCCTCCACCATGCAGCTTCCCTCCTCTTCCTCTTCTTTCTGGCTGTTGACCCTGTCCAAATCCTTGTCCTTCCATTGTCAAACATTGTAACATTGTGTTGTGCTCCAGCTATATAGTATATACTTGATGGTTCACGAGATGCACCTTTGAGCTACTTCAGTAAACTGGTTGATCGTTGGTCTAACGCTTCATAGATTTCCCTTCATTAGAGAATGTTAAGATTCACCTGGGAGCAATTTACCAATTCAGGACAGATTTAGAAAAAAAGTCTAATGGAAATGTAAAGAAATATGGTTGACATATTATGACAATTTGTTCAACCATTTTGCATGTAAAGACAAAATGAATGAACTAATGCCTAAATGTTGTGGGGGTGAGACTATTCAATAGAGACCCATTACTATACCTTTTGATCAACATAAGGAATTGTAAATGTAGGAAAGAGCAGAGAATTTTACATAATCATTTGCATGGATGCCAAAGCATTTGCAACATGTTCAAAGAAATGAGGAACTGCTTTTTTGATGTGAACAAGTGACACACTGTTGTGAAGATTGAACAGGTAGTTTTGCGAATTTCAATTCTGATCTGAGAAATGTACCAAAGCGGCTGAGAAAAACTGTAACATCCAGGGCTTCTCTGTCTAGAGACTTTGGATACTCACGTTGCCCCCTTAAGGTTACAAAGAGATATTTTACACAACGTTAACCACGTTAAATACACCACATTAGGCCAAGACCCAGGCAGGCCTGCAAATAAATAACGCATACAAGATTAAATTGTATTATGAGTAGATTTCCCACTTCCAAATAGCATATCTATGTCTTGATTCTTTATCTGATCCGATTAGGTTTGGTTTGGTTTTAAGCTAAATGTCCTGATGAGTTGTAGGCTATCGGTAGCCTGTTTAATACTAGCCTGTTGAATAATTAAACGCACTCAATCGAAAACGCAAACGTGTGTTTCTGCAGGAGCGTGAATTTCGCCTCATTGTTGAAGGCATATCGTTTAGACGGAGTAAATGCCAAGCAGTGCCAATCGATGCTGGGTTCATTAGATCCTCTGTCGAACAACAGGCCATGGCTAACGGGTAGAAACATGTGATATTTTAATTGGAATTGGCTTGCCACTCCCTCACAACCAGCGTTCCCCACAAACAAGTCATTTTTTTAGCAGTTGAGTGGATTTAGAACATAAAACACGTATTATGTAATTCTTAACGGGACGCTGCACATGAATGCAATGCATTATGTGAAGCCTGGCTGATTGGATGCTAATGGCAATTTTTACTCACCCACTCAGCTGTCTTGCAACAATGCGATACCTGGAATACGGTGGAGGGATCTCCTGGCTGTGTTCCAGCTCTTGGAGAACATGATTGCCCTAAGATATAAAGTCACACAGTCAGGTGCAGTTTTGGGCACATGGGGCTTACTACCGGGCTTGTTTTTCATGGGAAATGGGGCGGCGACGACAAGAGGATTTAAAAAGAAAAGGGTGTTTTGCCCGGGGCGTAACTGAACGTAGAACTGCCACTGCACACATTACCACACCACATAATTACTTTTCTTTACCAATGCCAAGCTTGGTCCCTTTGTGAAGATGTTCATTTATTATACCTTTATGTTTTGTAATGAGTAAAACATTTGTTGATCAGACACCTAATGTATTGTGTACTGTTTAACCCATCAATTACTTCGTCCCATTTTCACCTGTGACTTGGAAGTAAAGATGAAGGCTAACAATTAAAGATAAATATTATTGTTGCAAACAGGAGATTTAAGGAGAGTCACTCAAACAAGACAAGCAAGGTCTTGAAACGGTGTGCTTTCCTAGCCAAATGGCAATGCATTTGTCACCGCTCAAGGTCTCAGGTACTTTCCTATATGGCCAACTTGCCCTATAGAGGGAAGACATGTATTAGAGCAAACACAATAGAGAAACATTTATTGGACTAAAAAGGCTTATGCCAAAAATCTTTTAGCCCGCTTCTCCTCTCTTGCTCTTAACTCTTCCTCTCTCCTCTTCTCCTCCTCTTATCCTCTCTGGTCCCTTTCCCTGCCTCATCCTCTTCTCCTCTCTCTTCCTGGCCTCCTCCTCTATCCCTTTGGCCTCCTCTTCCCTTATATGGTCCCTTTCCCTATCACAGTCTCGTTTCCAGCTTCTCTGTTAGGCTTTCAGTTGAAAAGGATCCAATCGCAGACAGATGGCTTGATTCCAAAACAAACAGAAGAGACCATGACACCACTAACTAACCTACAAAATGTAAATAAAAGCACAATATGCCGAAAAAACAGGAACTCGAACATCAGGTACCTAACATTCTCTCCTTCTCTCTCTTTTCTCCATCTCTTTAAGATAGATGACCTTGCCCTCCTCCCTACTTCTCTTTGTTGGCGGTGTCCAGTCACCCCGAACAACTAGTTCAGCCACAGAGGTAGTTGAGAATACAACTGTCTCCTGGCTTGCTAAAGAGATAGCTTCTCTGACTCCAATGTCTCTGGTTGTCACGTTTGTCTCCCGTATTTCCAGCACAGGGGCATAACACAAACTTTTAAACAAAACGTTTCTCTAGTTGTGGCCAACACTATTAGTAACTGAATCAGCGGTGTCATTAGGCTACAGTCTGGAAAAGGAAGTCTCAAGCAATTTCAGTGTCCTATAGAAGAATGTCTCGTCTGCCGAAAGAGAAAAAGGAAGGCATGAGTCATGCAGTCATTTAAATAGAATGGCCTGTAATTTAAACATTGCAAAAGCGATAAATACGCTTGCAAGCATGCACACACACGCACGGAGCATGTGTGTGGGACAAACAGATTATGTGTTTTGTTGAACTATTTGCAATATTCTAAAACCTGTATTGTGAAAACCCTGTATTGAACATTGTTAAGAAAATGTACCTAAGAAACCAAAAGCTCTCTTATACATGGTGGGGCAATTTTGTCTAATCTTGTACTTTTCCGAAAATTTGACAATGTATAATTCTCAGTGACAGATTACAAAGAAGAGGGCAGACTTCCAGGCCAAGTTGTGAACCTAGCAGGTCAACCACAATGCTGCAAAAGCTCAACGACATATGTCAAGTGGGATCTTTGCATCTTCTGCACAGATACTGTGAATTAGCAGATAAAGCCAATGTTGAAGTAACAGCATCGTTCAAAAGCAGGAGAGCTACACTCAAAGAGACACTTCAAGCGTAAGCACAGGACCCGTTTAATTAATTACTGAGCTGAACATGTGTAGCCTGTTCACAGGAAATTTGAACTTCAGAGGAAGAGTCGCGTGCAATCCCCATACATTCAGTATGTTCCTTGAAAAGGGATTCCTGGAGATGGTACATGTGGCGTTGAAATCAAGAGGAGATTTAATGGCCCATCCTAAGTACACCAAGATGAAACAAAATCGTGCTACTGAAAGTGTTCCACGCTTGATGATCGATGGCCACAGCCTGTTCCTCCCTTTACCAGAGAAGAAGTTGATATGTTCTATAAGTCTTGCCCCAGAGCTTGTCTACAATTTGAAAGGTTGGAAATATTAAACGCCCAACCATGTGGGATTATTACCTTGCACTAAGCAATGCGATCAAAGGAGCTGGTAAAACTTTTTCACAATACGGGGCACACAAAAAATGAATTAATCACATCCCAACTTGCAGCGGGTTGACACTGCGGGGTCATCCCTATGTTCCCCAGGTCCTATACATACAAAGCGGGGAACATAGGTACACTCCCGACACTGCTAGCAGAGGGGAGCGTACCTATGTTCCCCGGGTTCTATATTCCCCGGGTCTTATGCTCCCCGCTTTGTATGTGACCGGGGAACATAGGATCTGGAGAGCGAATCTTTTTTTCGTAGGATGGTAGGGGCAAGTACCACCTTTTTCACCTCTGATTCGCCTGTGATTGGTTAGAATGGCTCTCCTCCTATTGGTTAGGGTTAGGGTTAACCCTAGCCCTAACCATAACCCCAAACCTGATCCTATGTCATGGTCTGTCGGTTTCCTTGTCTTGTTTTGGTGCGTTACCTGTTTTACTTTGGTATCTGTCTTGTTTCTCCCCATGTCCGGTCAAGTTTCCCTCCGGTGTGATTACTGCTCCCTCCCCTAATGTGTTTCAGCTGTTACTCATTGCGTGCCCTGTGTGTGTGTTTGGTATTTAAGCCCTTGTC
Organism: Merlangius merlangus; assembly: GCA_900323355.1. Taxonomy (NCBI): domain Eukaryota; kingdom Metazoa; phylum Chordata; class Actinopteri; order Gadiformes; family Gadidae; genus Merlangius; species Merlangius merlangus. The sequence goes on along the minus strand of OOFH01115329.1, from coordinate 1,654 downwards.
TTTCCTTTGTTCCTTGTGGGATCATTCTAGTTCGTGGGGAGTTGTGTCCTGTGTGTTACCTGTGTTCCTTGCCTTTTGAGTTAAAGTATCCTTTTACCCGAACTGTCTGCTATTGGGTCCTACCTGCCTGCCTGCCACCCGCTAACCGTGACATCCTAACCCTTCGCACCCCGGGAACATAGGACCTTGGGAACATATACGACCTAGCAGAGATTAAGCCTCAGGCCCTGAATCCAGAAACAGCTGCAGTAACTCTAAATATATACTAATTCTAAATCAGAATTATAGTACACCACCCCAGTGTACAGTAATTTTCAAGGCATTCTGATGTGTAGTTTCAAATTAAAAGCCCACCAAAAATTAACATATGAGACATACACATATTACATATGATTTGGGATTACATTTAAAAGGAAACGCCCTCTTATCATATACTAATTCCACATCAGAGTTATGCCGCTTTTCCACTGCATGGTACCAGCTCGACACGAATCGACTCGCCTTTTTTGCGTTTCCACCGCGAAAACATGAGCTGTGTTCGAAATCGTTCCCTAAACCCTATTGAGTGCACTAAAAAGGGTGCACGCCATTTTGTAGGGTGTTCGAATTCTCAGTGGTCCACTATATAGGGCACTATATAGTGGACTTAAAATAGGGTACATACGATGTTCCCTACATGTTACTCCCGTATACCACAATGCAATGCGGTCGTGTTTTTCTGGAGGAGAAGAAGAAGCTGAATAACCGCGAAAACGTATACATTTCATGATGGAGTCTCCGGCTTTTGTTTAGAAATGTCAACTATTTATTCGGGATTTAACATAGAAAATGTAGCATTCAAAATGAATTAAAAAAAAAATTGATCAAGGAAATGTAACATTCAACAACAATACAATCTCCAGCTTTCCTCGTGAGTGCCCGGTTTGTTTACATGATGTGGGCGCATCTGTCTGCGTCACACAAATACCCGGCGCATTTACTGACGCAAATGACGTTTAGAAATGTTCAGCGTAGTGTCCGAATTCTCGTTCCCTATACCCTATATAGTGCACTATATCATGTACACTATATAGGGAATAGGGAACGAGTGTATAGGGAACGATTTCGAACACAGCTAATAACACAGATCACATTATAAAACACACATCAAAACACACAGATCATTAGAACACACACATTAGAAAACACACAACATGAGGGGACGTTGTGTAGAGGACCCCCACGCCCAGCAGAACGTTCTGAAGGTGTTCCTCCACCCGTTCCTTAGAGCGTGTGCGTCCGTGTGTGTGTGAGGGTGCGTTTGTGTCTTACCAAACGCTGTGGGAGACATCTCCTGCATGATGGCTCTGTACTCCAGGTGGTGACGGCTGGGGTTACTAGGACCTGAGACAGGCAGACACACAGGGTGAGAGACAGGTAGGTGCACACAGACAGGTCAGACCGACAGGTAACAGTATCGAACAACAGGTTCTGTCTCTTGTGTGTGTGTCTCGTGTGTGTGTGTGTCTCGTGTCTGTGTGTGTCTCGTGTGTGTGTGTGTGTGTGTGTGTGTGTGTGTGTGTGTGTGGGTGTGTGTGTGTGTGTGTGTGTGTGTGTGTGTGTGTGTGTGTGTGTGTGTGTGTGTGTGTGTGTGTGTGTGTGTGTGTGTGTGTGT
>OOFH01115327.1:0-12325 GCA_900323355.1 Merlangius merlangus | reverse complement strand
GGGCACTCCCTGTGCCCATCACTGGCACTCATGGAGGCGCTGCAGATCCTGCAGGAGTGGGAAGCCATCGCAGGCCCAAGAAGCCTAGGCGGCGTTGATGCCTGGAGCCCTCATCGACTAGTCCACCAAGGTATTACGGTGGCCCGCACCAGAGCACGAATGCACCTAGCGGGCGCACACTAGCCCTACCGACTGCGAACAGCCGTCTAGGGTGTCACAGTACTACAGAGGTGGCCCGCGCTAGCGCACGAATGCACCTAGCAGGCGCACACTAGCCCCACCAGCTACGGACGGGGGTATAGGGCTTAGCGGGGGAGGCAGCGCACAGAAAGCGCACAGAAACAGAAAGTATAAAGCCAAAGGCTATACAATACAACAGCGAACTCAGAAATAAATCCCAGTAACACTCAAACAGTAAACCTCTCACTGCCACAAGCAGGCTAGAGCAACAAAAAAATTTCAGCAACGAAAATACTTACCGTGCAATAATCTAAACAAACAATAAACTACAGCGCTAGGTGGCCTGCAGTAAAACTGACAGGCTAACGATATCCGGCTGCACAATGCAATAAAACACAGAAGATAACCGGCAGACTCACGAAAAACTTCGGCTGCAACAACAGTAACGCGTGGCGGCCCACACCGGCGGGCGAACACACCTAGTGGGCTCGCACGAAGCCCGCGGCTGCGAACAGCCGTCTAGGCACTGTACACTGTATAAAGAAACACGAAAAAAACGGAAACTAGCGCAACTTAAACAACGGTAAATCTAAGCTGAAACAGCAGCTAGCTTACCTTACAAAACACACCACTCCAATCCTCGGAGGCAAAAAATGCACCCGTACCACAAAGGTAGCGAATTACGTATAAGTGGAATGTTCTTACCTTAAAGAAGTCTCTTATACTCACAAAACAGGTCTCTGAGCCATGAAGGGAAAAGAGACTGACCTGGGAGCATTCTCTGCTATTTATTAACGCAAGTCGTTCTGCTTCCGGAGTTCATGGGCATGACGATTTTGACATATGGTCTCGCTGATAGGCAGAACGAAGGTGATCATTCCTTTTTTAGACCGTAGTGACGGTCAGAGTGAGGTCAAAACAGATACACAATGAGAAAGACTACACGTCTTGATGACGTCACGCTCCCTGCGACTGGCGTGGACGAGATCGAGTTCTTGACAACAAATGTTTAATTTCCACAGAATTTCAAAGATTTTTCAGGTATTCGCTTTAAAGAAAACCCTTAATTCATTTGAGAGTTTTCTGGATGTTGTGTGCTTATCAATAGACATTTCCATGTGAATGAGACTACATTTTAGGTTTGTCAGTGGCTCAATGGGATAATTCCCTGTACTGGTGACCCTTAGTTTGAGAGTTTGAATCCTGATTCGACAATTATGAACATGCTGAACATGAAAGCCGAGGCACAGTATGGCACTAAGAGGAACCTCAACATCTTACTTCATAATTCTAAGTCATATTTACTAGGGCTGGCCCGAATACCATTTTTCAGGCTTTGAATACTCGTCGGTTTTTCCGAGCGAGTATTCAAATACTCGTTCCAGAAAAAAAAAAATAATAATAATTATAATAATATAATAATTTCCCTTTACTCCCTAGAACCGATTTTGACAGTATCTGCACATTTAGTTGAAGATTTAATAGCGTATGAACTTTAATTAGTAGGCCTAAGTAAGTTGAAGTTCCTTACTTTTTCCCCGTGGAAGTTAACAGCTGTTCAAATCAGCTGTCCTTTCTGCGATCTCAGTAGGCTGGGTGAACCCTGCCCGAACTTCCGGGAAATTTGAATTTCGCTCGGCAGTTTGGGCTGGATACCCTCAGGTCTACTTTCGCTGCTCGATTGCCAGAATCTTTGGCTCCAATCAGAAACGGCCATTCTCTCCTGGCACGCTATTGGCCGGTGACGTGCGATGACGAAACATAAGCGACGCAAAGCAGCAGTTGTGTACACACTCAACATGGCAGCCACCGAGGAGAATCAAGATTTCGATGCCGCTGTCGCTTCTGTTTTGGATGATTTTAATGGCAAGTTTTCATTGAAAAAATAGCAAAAACTTGCCCTGGAACAGTTCCCAGTTAATGTTCAATCTGAAATGATTGAGCTTAGTATGGTGAAAACCAGACTAGGTTTCCTGTTTTCCTGTCTAGAGATTTTGCGTCGCTCTGCAAAGTACGTCACCCGGAAAGTTGCTCTGATTGGTTGTAGGACTATCCAATTGCGTGCAGTCATTTGAACGATGCCCATTGATCCCGCCTCTTGAGCAGTAGAAACAAAGCGCAGCTTCCCCAGACTAATGTTCAATCTGAAATGATTGAGCTTAGTATGGTGAAAACCAGACTACTGATGGTTCAGAATGTGGTGGAAACAGTTGGGAACAGTTTTTGAGATAGGAAGGTCCTACCGCCCTGAAATTTTAATACATTATTCTAGGGCCTAACTGGGACCCCCCCACCGAAATTTGGCCCGGTCGGACCCCGAGGGCAGGAATTCTAGGGCCTAACTGGGGCCCCCGCACCGAAACTTGGCCCGGCCCCCGTCTATCACTGTAGCAAAACAAGAGTTTGTGCCCACCATTTTGCGACAATCATTATCCCGAGTTTCGTAGGTGGATAATGAAGATTATCCCGAGATAGCAAACCAATCAGATTGCGCCATCTAGGGAGGTTTCTCTGTAGTATGTACTAATCATCATTATACCACAGTGTTGTTGAATACTTGATCCTCAATAACGAACCAAGGGTGTGAATATTTGGCAACAATACAACACTCTAACAGTTCAAACAGTTACTAATCAATGCGCTACAAATCAATGCACACAATCCAACAAAAACAACAACGGTCAAATACGACCATTGACTGACACAACAAACGCAAAAACAATATGCTCAACATACCGCCCAAGAATCTTTCACCTAAGCTGATTAGGTTGGAGGCTAGCCTAAAAACATTGCTACCTGTTACATTTATGTTTATTTAATTTCCAATCTGTTATAAGTAGTACTTTCATATCCTTTGGCCTCTTTCAAACATTGATAGCTGCCTGCTAAATATGTTTGTTATTAAAACCTGGGGAGATCACCAGAACATTTAGGAAAAAGATTATCCAAATATTCAGTGTGTGTGTGTGTGTGTGTGTGTGTGTGTGTGTGTGTGTTTTTTTTGTGTGTGCAGTACAGACACACAAACACACATGTGTCAATAAAGACATCCATTAGCAGAAGCCTTTAAAGGCTTAAAGGGACAAAAGTGCTTCTGTCAAACTTTGGGTTGATATTTGTCACCCGTGCACTGGCAGATCGATTCATGTTTTGGCAACGAAAAAAAGGCCAGTATTTTGAGTGTGAATATATTTGTATGTAATGTGTCATTACCAATTTAAAGTAAGCAGGGGTTAAGCCTGCCCTCTGTTTTACCTGTCACCCAGCGCACATTAAAAATGAAAGCTTCTAGACACATCCATGTGGCTGATGATATACGTGTGCTTTCATTTTCGCTGAAAAGGACTCTTTGGCTGTAAAGGCATATTGGCCTTCTGTCACTTCTAAGTGCTGCGAAGGGAACATGGCGTGTCAGACACTGTATCAACACAAGGGGCTAATTTATTAAAAATCAATCATTTTCCTTTAAACCCTAAACGCCCAATTTCCATAATCATCTACCTCAATAGAGGAGTGCATGGACCAAAACAATGCACTGCTGTATATTTCATGTTTGAAGGACATGTGAAGTGCATGAGTCCTCTTCCTTTTGCCATGTTCAGCTACGTATCTACATCCTGCCATTAGCTGGCCCTTGGCCCCTAACAACAGAAAAATCGAAAATCAAAATTACCATTTTTACCCTTTTCAAGTGATAATTGTCTCCTTAAAAGTTGGCGGCTTTAAGAAAAAAATAGCTTGGGTCATATAAGGTACACAAGTGTATATATTTGTCACTTGTTGGATGAGAATAATGTCTTGGTGTCTTTTTTCCCCTAAAAATTGTAATAGCTATACTCGTGGTAGTGCTCAAAGTTCAAACATTGCCTGTTGTTTATCAGAGAATGTCCACTTCAATTCTCGGTTTGACAATATTTGAAACAAATCGGTTGGCCTTTATTGGTCAGTTAATAGGACCAAATGGACTCAGCATGATAATAACATGCAAACAAAAGTAAAGAGAAGCAAGGCTGAACACGGTTGACTCATTGGGCATTGTAGTGGATTTGTTGCTGCCTTTTGGAAGCATGTTCCCTGCTTGACTCACCTACTTCTAAGCCCCCACTATGCATGCCACTGTTACTTCATGCGGCTTGCTTCAGAGGCGCAACATATAATAGACACCCTAAACTGAAATACACATACGTTTATGCACACAAGCCTAAGTTTATTCTGAACTGCAACAAACATTATCTTTAGAAGTTAAACCAAAACTGTGGCTAGAGACGGTCCATAAAGAAAAAAAGACATGAGCATCGACAATGGGCAGTAGGATTCTTGTGATTACTCCCTAAACTATCGAACTATCAAAACTCCCAAATCCAAAATCACAGACCCAAAACAGGTCCAACATAAGCGGACCTAGCGGGACCGGTAGCTCTCAAGATGAGGGCAGTGGCAGAGGTACCAGAATGGACCCAGCGAGTCCATTTAGGTACTGCTTTTATAAGCGGACCACGATCTGCAATTCATCAGCGGCTGCACCCCTTGCTTTCCTGCTATCCTTTCCAAGGGTGAATGTAAAGGAGAGAAAGTAGGACATGGTGGGAGTGTGTAACATCCGAGACGAGACCCTTATGGGAGCCAATCATGCTGCTCTTTACAATGGTTCTCCATCTGAGTGATCGGAGCCAGGTACGAGAGCGGTGAGGAACCAACCAGGGGCCCAAGGGCTCAGGGGGGCCCTAAGCCAGAGCTTCTGTGTGAAGTCGCTGTTAGTAACTTTTAATGTTGCATTGTCGAAGAAATCAGTAGAGAAATACAAAAACTAAAGCGAAAACAGCAATAGTAGGCCTATTACTACGGAGTAAAAAGAAAAAGATCAATAGGGGACACTAATTCAGTTAGTGACATTGATTTCAACATTTAAACATGGAGCAACGGCGAAAGGTTGTAACGGTGAACTCTACCTGTGCACTATATCGGTCTACTGCCTTCTCCACATACACGTCTGACTCTGATAAGCCAAACGCACAGTTAAACAGATGGGGACAATCTCTGCTAAATGGGATGCTTTGTTATGCTCGACTATGCATTCTGCTGGGTATACTCTTAATACTTTAATACTTAATGCTTAATACTTTTTTTGATGCTTACTGTGTAAGCATCAAGGTGATTGGCCGATACCTTCTAATACACCTTTATCTCCATCTGTGTCCTTGATAGGACTCAGCTTGCACAGCATTTCCACTGCTCTGACCACTCATGGCTGTCTGAGACTGATTGGAAGGCTCCCATACTAAATGGCTAAACTGGGCATGACTTCAAATCAATGGAGAAAGGAAATTTGTTAATTAGCCAAGATCTCCTCAGGTGCTCTGGATACACTTATGGCTTCATTATTCCATTGATTATGCTATCGTCAGGCAAGATCAGACCTCCAACACCTTTTAACCAACCTAAATCTCAACAGCACCAGGTCTTCCTGAATGTATGTTACACCTACAGTGTTGGGATTCTTTGTTGTCTCCTCTGAAGGACACCAATGAGTGGTCCTCAACGGGGTCACCCGGGCCTGCGATGTGAGGTTTGTTTGTCACAGCTTTTTATGCTGTATCTCTTAAGCCTTGTCCACACAGGAGCACAGCGCAGTACACGCTTAATAGGGGAGCATACGTCTAGTCAGGCATTGCATTCAAATGTGCTTTGCTTTACGCTGGTGAATAGTTGATTTTGTCGCTTTGAATTCGGATGGACTACAGACGAGGTTGGTACATTTGAATTGTAAGCTTTCATCTCAGAAACTTCATTGGGGAAGTGTCACGGGACACGTTGTCAGGGTAGTTAAGCTGTGTATTCATCGCCAAATGGTATTCCTGGAATTGTCACTCCACCTCTTCTTAATTTGATCACTCCATGATCACTCTCACACACCTTGGTGGTCAAGACCCACCACTCAAATCCACCTAACTCATTCCACAGCACATACGTGGGTGTTCATATTGTATGGGCCAGTCAGGAATCAAAATAACATTTGTTTGCATTACTATTTTATTGCAGATAAGGACGGAAACTTATGATTGCATGGTTTGTGGCATTAAAGGAAGTAGAATTCCATTTGGATTTGGGATCTAGAATGGCCAACTTCATTGTCTAACTGACCAGTATATTGGGAAATGGTCATCCACGATAGGACATGATGACAATATATACTGTATATAAATGTATATAGTCACAAGGTTGGGAACCACGGTAGCATAAGGCACACAAACTCATATAATATAATGTTCACAAACTGGTTGAAGGAGTCCTGGCAAAAAAATAGGATTTTACTTTTTCTAATTATTTTTCTTTTATGTAACCTTGATAAAATGGCAAAGATAACTTTTGTGGGGATGAATAAAACATGTAAACACGCGTAACAGAAAGGTGTTCAATGCCGCTTTAATATAAAACAAGTAGGCAAAGTTTGCTGAAGAGTGCAAAATAAAAAGCCCCTTAAAGGTTGGGTATGGGATTTGCGAAACGCTGGCAGATTTAGAAAATACACAACTCAAATGGTCCTACCCCCTCTCTTTCCACGCTGACTCTGACTCCACCCATTCCAAGTACATGGAGACGCAATCATGCACGAGCACAAACACAGATGCGAGAGCCAAATGCGGATTAGCTAGTTAGCTAGCTCCAGTAGCTACCACAGGATAACAACAAACGGAAGCTTGCTCTTGGTCACGAGCTTTGAGTACGTGCACAAAGGGGTCATGCGCGGGGAGCGGGGGAGGGGGAGTGCAGTACGACTGTTTGATTGACGTACTTACTGTCCAATGCCACTCGGTGGTTCTGGAAATCATTGGCTGGAGTTTTTCGAGCCCTGCCCGTTCCACAGATGATTGACTTGTTTAATTTTCATGTCAGTACTTCTAACTCAGTGGCTGTAAGTGGGTTATGATAAGTATTTCAAGTAATTTTGCAAAAATGGCAAAAACGGAAATTCCATACCCAACCTTTAAGACATTTCAATATGCTGTTTGACTAGGAGTAGACCATAACATTATTACCCTTAAGTGGATTTCTTTATTTTTCAGAGGTTGCTGTAGGCAAGCCTACTATCATGGGAGACATTAAACAAATGTTTAAAGGTAGTATAATCATTATCTTAGCCTATAAGAATGTAATAAAGTGTGGGAAAAGAGTCAACGAAGGACTATCATTGTGAGGGACATCCACATACTTTACTAATTTAAAACCTTCTGGTGCCCCTGAGATTAACCTTGGACTCGCAGCTGACTCCAAGTTGACCCCTAAAAGCTGTAAACCTCTCTATACCTGCATCACCTCATCCTGACAGGACAAGACGGGGAGGGCTTTATTATGGCCACAAAGAAGAAGGGAGCCACCTTCATTCTTGTTCTCATTTAACTTATACTTACTTATGGGTTAAGTTCAATTAGTTAATGTGATCAAAGTTTAATATTATCTGCTTTATGAATGTATTCCACAATCACATACATTGGTATTGTTGTCCATTGGTTGAATATATGCTTATTGTCTGAATAGAAGGGATTTTTGTTGTGCTCATCCATGTCCCGTCTTTATCTTTACTCTTCTATGTGATAGAAGCATTGGTTTTCTTTTATTATACTGAGACGTGTTTATTATTCCTCTTCAAATCCGAGGTCACATCCATCCCAAGTGTTTGCTCCGCCATTTTTACCCACAACCTCCAGAAGTGTCTCCAACCAGAGTGGTGTGGGGCAGGGAGGGAAAGAACTGGAACACACCCTCATTGTGTATCCTCCGCTCAATCATTTAGTATTGGGTTTTTTTATTGCAAGAATTTAGAAGTAATTATACTTAACTCCCACTGATTAACTTTTCCACAATACAAATAATTTACATTTAACACCAATCCAAATTACACAAATACAAAATCGTAGAAAAAGAAATCCACCTGTACAGAACACTATCTACTGCACTATCACTATCTATACAGTGATCATTCTGAGGCATTTCATAGTTCACATTTATTTTGTTACACCTTTCTTTGTCCTTGCTCTGAATTTCCATTGCTTCCTCATGTAATCCAGAAGAACGCTAGGCCAGACACGCGTGCCTGTTGGTCGGTCTCCCAGGACAACCTCAGGCACACCCTGGACCCGTGGTGGAGCGCTCTGGCCATCTCTAGATTCTCCCTCCAATCCGCAATTCCTCCCTGACTGGTCCTGGCAGATGGAGAAGATGTTCTGGTGAATGGCAAAATCTGAAACAACCTATTATCAGCACAAACATAATGGTGAGTAATGAAAGGATGAATGAACGGTATGAATATATCAATATAGATAACACATTAACAAACACGTCATAGGCACTAGAATATAGTATGCATTGCATTATACAAAATAGTTGGAAGTGAAAATTTGGTAATCAGTCCTTTGCATCAAGTAGGCCTGGCCTACACTGATTCAGACTTTAAAAAAACGTTAAACTCCATAATGAGCCATTCATGGGAGATCCGCATTGAATGTACAGTGTGTCTGCTTATCTCTCGCCACCTCTTTATACTAAACAACCTCAAAGAAAAGTAAGCGGGTTTGATGACTTTATCTCATAAACAAGTAGGCCTATTATATCTGCACAAGTATATTTATATCTACACACTCACATCTGCACACACCAACTTGTTCACACAAATTGTGAATATTTTCTACTCAAAAAGAAGCATTGCTGTATAATTGTCACAACTTGACATGGTAACAAGATAGTAAGGTGCCGTGAGTTTGAAACTCCCAGTGTCTGCATCCGAATTGAATTCACAGTAAGCTTTGGGTAGAAAGTGTCTCCTCTGAATAACTTAGTAGTAAAATGTTATCCCAGGTCGTTTTTTAAGCATTGGCAGTATTCAGTGCTTAAAAAACAAGCACAGCCAATATAAGAAGACAACATTAGAGATGGTCACCAACCTGTTCCTGGAGGAGCTCTGCAGAGGAGAGCACTAATGACGAGGAGACCAGCAGCAGAAGAAGCAAACAGGACCCAGGTCTACAACACCAGGAAGGCAAGGAGCCAGACATCTCTCTTCCCAACCACTAACGACTTTAGTAAAGAGTTTAAATCTGCTCATGCCTCAAGCTGCATGAAATTAGGATGACGTGGACAAGAACATGTTGTTTTTTCCTCCTTGGTAAAGTTTTCATTGTTCTTAGGTATTGCATACAACGGATTAGTCTCATATAATGTCAACTTTCATGCTGAATGAATGCCCATATGCTATTCAGCTTATCAGCCTTTGATAAGAAAATGAAAGCATGAACTATTGTTCTCACACATTCTGGAAGCACACACATCCTGCTAATTGAGATATACATGCAAACAGCTACTGAGCCAAAATAGACATTATGAGAAAGTAGTCATCCAATTAGCACCTGCTATTCTTTGCCTGAAAGGTGCCAAGCTGGGTCATGCAGAGCCCTAACGGAAACCTTGTTTGTATGCAAGGATTAAGAGCGCTGCCTAATCAGCCGCTACAGGTCTCCGCATTACACACCAAGAGCTCATTAAAAATGAGGAAAAAGCTTTGATATCTTATGGGCAGAAGTTAGGGCCTGAGGAGTGTGAGGAGACCCTGTTTTCAGGTTGAGAGGCATCAGAGGTCAGAGAAGAGAGGACAGGTGTTGGGAGGAGATCAAGTGTTATTAAGTCCATAGTGAACAGTGAGCTGCTATGGAGACACATGGAACACTCCCAAATGGAAGCCAGCGGAGAACCTACAATGGCCATCCTAAACGTTAACATATATGAATCAACATTAATGTGTCTTTTTGGTCATTTTGAATCCAAGACATAGCGTGACCAGCATACTACATTTAAGCATTTTTATATCTCAAACTATTATGATATATATATAGATATGATAATCAAAAATTCTATGTATAGATATATATATAAAAAGTCATACACACACCCACACAATACTTGAATTACTTTAAATAATCATGCTCAATCATGTAAATTTTAATTAGTCAACATAACGTAAATCATTATATTATTTTATGCTTTATGATAGAGTGACATAGACAGAAAGGTATGTGATAGAGAGGGTTGGTACAAGCTCTACCCGGTGAGCCATCTGGACGCCCCCGTAAATCATTCTTCATGCATTTTTCAACAAGCCGTTGAGTAGAAATTATGTCGGAAGCATAAAAAAATAAATATTTGCCCTCCTCCTTTTCATTCTGAAAGGTGTCAGACAGAATGAGATCAAATCCACCACATTGAACCAACAACACTCAAAGATGTAATTGGAATTTAACTTACACAAAACCGTTAGACTTAGAAAAATGTAATTACTGGAGTTAAAAAACATGCTATAATTTTTTATTTTTTTTAATTTAAGCAGCATTAAGATGTGAGTGGCACCAGGGAAGAATCCAGGAGTGTGTGTGTACTTGTTCTCCTGAGGGTCCAAGACAGACATCTACTATACATAAATGTTTCTTATCCTAGCTAGAAAACGTCAAAATGTGTGGTTGTTATCCAAGTTTCCTCTCCCATTGATATACACCCATTATCCTCCCTTTTCTCCAGCCTACTACTCTAAGTGGTAGGCTGCATTAGCAGTTAAATCTTAAATCTCGTAGCAGCTACACCATGTTTACAGTCAGTGTACGGCCCATCTGAATGATTTCAACAGGTGATGCTGCTGCATCACAAAAAGTGCAAGAATGTTGCGTCAATCAAAACTGAGTTAAAGATTTGTGTTGGCAGTTGACATGGCTGGCAAGCAGTCAGACGACAGCTTAATGGTATTAGTTCAGTCTAATGATAACTTCCTGTTTGTTTTTATTACGAACGGGCCACGTAGTCACTTCCGACGTACACGAAACAAAACCGTAAATTTTGTCTCTTCCATTTGCAAATGAAATACATCACGGTGCCTTTCTTACAGTTAAAAACATTTCTATGGTTATACATTTTGCAGAAGTCCACCAAAAATGTAGCAACATTGACATTTTTATGATTATGCATAATGAAAAAAAAAAGATAATCTATTTAACAGGCTGCACCATTTACAAACCCACTAACGTTTCTAATACAGATGACACATTGGATCAATCTAAGAAATTATTTATGTACACAGATCATAAACAGACTCAATAGTGTTGAGTAAAAGCCGCGGAACTGTTAACTATAGGAACTCCATTACTATGCAATACATTTTAACCATTTACAAAGGCTTGAAAACAATAATAACAAGTTAGAGTCTTAAGAACAATTAAAAGAAAGTGTTAAAAACATAGATATCCTGAGGACATCATGATGTAACATTTTAGTTAAAAAAAATAGTTTGGAGCTGAAAATGGTCCAGAAAACCCTTATATTGTCTCGGTTGTTGCTTATGGAATTTTTTTCCAGTAGACAATTGATCTCTCCATCATTTTTACCAGCACTGAAAAAATGTTGTTTTGATACATATGTTCGAAATGTATCCCCATTACCAGCCTTAATATGTTGTGTTTTCAATAAAAACAGAAAACCTTTTACCAAATATTAACCGACTTCAATAACACAAGAAAAATCAGAAATGTTAAATGTCTCTGATACATTGCACAGTTTCTAAAATAATTACACTAGGGCCAGGTATCAGCAAAGAGTATTGCCGTGTTGATTAGCCAATATTTAGGTGTAATAAATGTTACACCTAAATGTCCGTTCTTTTCTTTACATTATTGCTTAATTACCTCAAACATATAACTTGATTAATCAGGCTTAGGATAAAGTTCAGGTTTACTCCACATGTGATACAATCGCTACACACATCTATACGTGTCAGTGGTAGTGGTGGTGGTTCAATTAAACAGTTGCTTTGGCTCTATGAAATATTCGATGAATGCGTCAAAAAACAGATTACAGATTATCGGGGTTAGTATTCTGACACAATCACACCAAAGTGACGAGTGTTCTTCCAAAATCTCCACAGCTAAAGACGGGGTCACGAGTGACGACTACACATCCACGCGCATAGACTGCTAGAGGCCGCGGTGAGGGGAGGGCACGCCTCTAGGCGGAATCACCGTCAGGACAAAACAACCTAGGAGGCTCGGGACCAGAGTAGACCAGGGGCTTGTGCGTGCCCCCCCCACCCCCACCCCCCTCAGACGTTCAGCCC
>OOFH01115317.1:0-12356 GCA_900323355.1 Merlangius merlangus | reverse complement strand
CATCTTAAGCGTCCCGTGAGCAACGGTCAGCACAACTCCGACAAAAACTAAACAAGGAACGTTCTTGTAAGGGATGTAGGTGGCTCTTAAAAGAGCCTTGTTTAGGGGTTCACTGTAATGGTTCAATTTATGCGCGCTCTCCGCGGATTCGGCGGGCCAGCTGGATGTCCTTTGGCATGATGGTGACCCTCTTGGCGTGGATGGCGCACAGGTTGGTGTCCTCGAACAGACCGACCAGGTAAGCCTCACTGGCCTCCTGAAGAGCCATCACAGCGGAGCTCTGGAAGCGGAGGTCGGTCTTGAAGTCCTGAGCGATCTCCCTGACCAGGCGCTGGAAGGGCAGCTTGCGGATCAGCAGTTCGGTCGATTTCTGATAACGACGGATCTCTCTGAGAGCCACGGTGCCGGGCCTGTAACGATGGGGCTTCTTCACGCCTCCGGTGGCCGGGGCACTCTTGCGGGCAGCCTTGGTGGCAAGCTGCTTCCTGGGAGCTTTGCCACCGGTGGATTTACGTGCGGTCTGCTTTGTTCTTGCCGTTTCAGTTGCTTGTCTTCAAAGCGTCACACCGAGTAGTGCAGCAGAGTATATATCGCAAGCCCCGGAGAACTGCAACACGCTGATTGGTCCCTAGAAGGAAGCGCGAGGACATACAGCAAAGAGAGCGTTCAAGTCCCGCCCTAATGTTGGAGCGCGCGCCCCTTTCTTCTCTCACCATTTCGTTTATATGACCTTTGACACCAGAATCAAATCGGCTAGCCTCAAAAATATAATTTAACACAATGAATCCAGTACAACGTTTAATTCAGTGCTATGTATGACAGTTTAAGGGGCAAGAATAACACGCTAACGACTGTGTACTTCACTTTGCTGTTGTGGGAAAAGCGGCGCATCCGGTAAATATCTTTGTTAATTAAATACCTTTCTATAAATACAGTCCCCTCCAATAGTATTGGAACAGTGAGGCCAATTCCTTTATATTTGCTGGAAACATTTGGGTCTGACACCAAAAGATGAATGAGACAAGAGATACACATTTCAGCTTTTATTTCCAGGTATTTACATCTGGATCTGATAAATAACTTAGAAGATAGCATTATTTGTAAAGGAACACCACCTTTTTTTGTGAGCGAAAGTATTGGAACAGATAGATTTAAAATAAATTAAAGTAAATAAGACTTAATATTTTGTTGCAAATCCTTTTCTTGCAATAACTGCATCAAGCCTGTGACCCATTGACATCACCAAACTTCTGCATTCTTCTTTTGTGATGCTTTTCCAGGCTTTCACCGCAGCCCCTTTTAGTTGTTTGTTTTGGGGGGTTACTCCCTTGCTCTATATAGGGTTTAAGTCTGGAGATTGACTTGGCCAGTCTAAAACCTTCCACTTCTTGCCCCTGATGAACTCCTTTGTTGTGTTTGCAGGTGTTTTGGATCATTATCTTGTTGCATGATGAATGATCTTCCAATCAGTTTGGTTGCATTTTTCTTTAAATTGGCAGACAAAATGTTCCTGTAGACTTCTGAGTTCATTTTGCTGTTGCCATCCTGTGTTACATCAAATAAGATTAATGAGCCCGTCCCAGAAGAAGCCATGCAAGCCCAAGCCATGACATTGCCTCCTCCGTGTTTCACAGATGAGCTTGTATGTTTGGGGTCATGAGCAGATCCTTTCTCTCTCCAAACTTTAGCCTTTCCATCATTTTGGTAAAGGTTAATCTTTGTCTCATCAGTCCATAAAACGCTGTCCCAGAATTTTGGAGGCTTGTCTCTGTACTTTTTGGCAAAATCCAGCCTGGCCTTATTCTTTTTGCTAATGAGTGGTTTGCATCTTCTGGTGTAGCCTCTGTACTTTTGTTCATGAAGTCTTCTGCGAACAGTAGATAATGATACCTTCACTCCTGCCCTCTGGAGGTTGTTGCTGATGTCAACAACAGTTGTTTTAGGGTCTTTCTTTACAGCTCTCACAATGTTTCTGTCGTCAACTGCTGTTGTTTTCCTTGGTCTACCCGCTATTGCTAATATTTGTGCAATGGCTCAGATGGATTTTCCATCTTCTCTCAGCTTCGCAATTGCTTCTTTTTCACCCATAGACAGCTCTCTGGTTTTCATGTTGGTTACACCCCTAACTTTAATAATTGCAGTCTGCACAGGCAAAACCCAAATCTGAAACTAAGCATAGACATTCAGCGCTATTTATTGTTTGAATGATCAATGTAATAGGAAACACCTGGGCAACAAAACACACCTCTGTCACATGTTCCAAATACTTTTGCTCCCCTGAAAATGTGGTGTTTCTTAACAAATAATGCTATCTTCTAAGTTATTTATCGGATCCAGATGTAAATACCTGGAAATAAAAACTGAAATGTGTATCTCTTGTCTCATATTCATCTTTTGGTGTCAAACCCAAATGTTTCCAGTCTACAGCAAATATAAAGGAATTGGCCTCACTGTTCCAATACTATTGGAGGGGACTGTATGTGTGTCGAAGGCAATATTCTGCCACTTTTTCCATCCTTGTTATGACTACATGGGAATGCTCCGCCCACAGCTCCAGTCAATGCAGCGGTGGCAGCACTCTGTCGAGGGGCAGCTAGCCAGCATGAAGCCCTGCGAGGCCCCGGCTGTGACGCCGGCTCCTGCGTCCTGTCAGCCCTTGGTCCCAGCGGCCTGCTGCAGCACGACAGAACCGGCCCACACACAGGTGTCCTTCCCGGACTCCGGCTTCCAGTCAACATGTGAGCAGCAGGTGGCCCTGGAGGACAGCTTTCTCAGCAGCGGCACTGTGGACTCCCTGGAGACTGTGCGGGCCCTGGCCCTGGCCAGCCCTGGGGGCTGTGTGTCCCTAGCGGGCGGGGACAGCGCAGATTGCAGCCTGCTGGAGCAGTACCTGTCCTCCGTACAGCAGAGGGAAGAGGAGGAGGACGGGATGACCGGCGCCAGGACTGAAGGTTCTCAGCCCCCGTCGCCTCTGTCACCCGGCAAAACCACACCGCGGACCAACACGCAGCACGCACGTCAGGATGGGGACAAAGAATCCAAACCCTGATGCGCACGGACAAACAAAAACGTTTCCCCGGGTTCCATCTGTTGAAAAAGACTCTTGACCAAACTAGCTCCACAGAGACGTGCGTTTAGAATCTGGATTTACTCTTGTGATTAGTCGTAGTTTTGACCTCTGCAAACATGCATGTCTGAAACCAGCATCGAATGTGTTACATTTTGGCTTTGAAAAGATGGCTTATTGCTCAACTAGGCAAAACCATGTGTAGCTAATGGACACAAATAGGCCTTGTACTTATTTCGTTTGCTTATTTGCAAATGAAAACAAATGAATGTTTGTTTTATTATATCAAGGACATTATGTGTTCGATTTACAAAAGGTTGTTGCCTTCTAAACCCGCCTGATGAAAAATACGGGGGATGTTTAAAATATATCACCTATTTTGTGTTAATTTAATTTATTATGCACTTATTCAAAAATAGTAGCTTTCGTAAATGTGAGAAATTTCTCACCAGTATCCTGCTGATATATAATACTAATTAATGCATTTCGGGGCTATGTTCTATACACATGCTCTAGCCATAGACTGTATACAATAGGCCAAAGCAGAAGCGTCATCTGCAAAACCACCACTGGAAAGCAAGAAGACATCACTACATCTGACATCTTTACTTTAAACCTGCTCTTTTCTTTTTGACTTCCTCTTTATGCCTTTGACTCCACTATAATTTTAATTAAATAGTGAAACACTGAACAACTTCTGATAATTTCATGCCAATAATTGCAAACTTGTCCGTACATAAATCTGGCCTTTAATCACTGCAATGCGCACCAGAGGTTTGTGTTATGTTCTTGTACTATAGCAAGCTATTGATATGTTTCTCTCTTCCATATGCTGCTTGCCATAATCATTGTACTTAACAGAAATACAAATTCAAAACAAACTGAGAATAAAGTTAACGCATTATTTTAAATCACCTAGTTTTTGAATTCAATGACTGAATCAGTGGGCTCACCGCTCTTTAAGTGATTTTATCGCTCTTTAAGGGATTTTATCACTCTTTAAGTGATTTTATCACTTAAAGTGATTTTAAGTGATTTTATCACTTAAAGAGCCCCCCCCGATTTACCTGTCAGCTCCCCTTTAAAGCCCATATGGGCACAGCAACATATCCATGAGTTTCAAATGTAGTCCTACAACCTGCCATGTTGAGGACCCACAGGTGTTTCAAACGAATTAATTGGTCCTACGCCAATCAGAAACACAACTCAAATTGAAACACCTGTGTTGGTCCCCAACATGGCAGGTGTAGGACTACATTTGAAACTCATGAATAGGGGCTACATGGGTCTCATAAACCTCCCCGTTTTGCCCAAGCTAAAACCCAGTACCCATAAGAAGGAGCATATCTGTTTCTGGAATACTAAATCAGAACTTTGATTTGTGATATTTAATATTATATATATTAAATCCCTAGAGAATCTCAATAATATGCACATCCATCTTACAGTCATACCGTTTGATTAGAATAATATTTAGTTATTGTAGCATCCCCACCGATGAATAGTTAAGACTTAAATTGATGGTTTTCTTGATTTATTGAAATCCTCCCGTATTCAACCAATAAACCACCGTAAGAGCTATAGGCAGAACACAAATACAATGCATTAACCTAGCATAACATTGAGTAGAATTACGTGGTATATGAAGTTAACACACGTAAGAAATGTCTTACCGTACAAAATCATTTCAAACACATGTTAACTGTATATTATTACATGAACACTGACCTTGTGCCTCTTCGGCGGGTGCTAAAACAATTCAATATTTAAACTGTATCACTATCTTTGTGTCTTTGTTAACGTTTCTGTTTCGTTCTGTTCTTCTCCTTCGTTCGCGCCAGGAACTCGCTCTCAATACAGCACATTATTTCAACATAAAAGTCCTTCCAACAAGGCAGAATATAAGGCATTATAATTTCACCAAAAAATAAAAGCTAATAATAATAATTATAGCTCATGAATACTCAATAGTGCTGTGTTTTCTTGAGAACTAATTTAGAAATTGGGTCCTTTACACTCCCACCAAAACTATGAGTATTTCATTACACAACATGAACTACGAATAATTTTCTATAATTAATTATAGAAAATAATTTCTTCTCTTTCATACATTTCTTTTCTTTCTATGTAGCTTCTAGCAGCAGGACCAGTTTCTGCCCCGGACGCTCCAACAAAGAGAGCATACTCAAACGCTCACCCTTTTCGCTCAGGCTCTTATCTCCAACAGAGATTTTTGCTCTTCTTACAAGTCCATCTGTTCCCTTGACAGTCTCTATGACTCTTGCAAGTTTCCACTCACCTCTAGGTGACAGTTCATCAATGTCCATGACAACATCACAGACTTGCAAGTTTCTTTTCTTATGCCATTTCTGTCTTGCCAAGATGCTGTGCAGATATTTTTGTTTCCAGCGGCTCCAGAACTGCTCCGCTAAATGTTGCTCCCTTCGCCATCTCTTTGCTCCGTATACGTCCTCTCTGGGGAATGTGCCGGGTGGAGGCAGTGCTGGGCCGGTCTACTTTTGGATGAGGTGATTGGGGATCAAAGGCTCCAGACTGTCAGGACTGAACAGGGGTCTACAGTGAGGGATCTTACTGTTGACTATAGCCATAGTTTCATATAGCAGAGTTCGTAGTACAGAGTCAGTGAGTCTGAATTGAGGACACTTCTGACTGTTTTGATCTGACGCTCCCACACTCCACCTGCATGACTTGACTGGGGTGCGTTCATCACAAAGTCACATTGCCTTTGTGACATAAACAAGCTCAGTCTGTCAGTGTCAAGCTCTTGTAAAGCAGCCTTGAATTCATTCTTGGCACCAACGAAATTCGTGCCTTGATCGCACTGGATTTGGCGGACAGCACCTCTGATGGCGATGAAGCATCGCAAGCCGTTAATGAAGGCATCAGTAGACATGTCCTCAGCATTTCCAGGTGGATAGCCCGTGAACAAAAGCAAGTAAAGAGCAGGCCATATCGTTTGTGTTGTTTCCTTCCCACTGTTGTCACGAAGGGACCCAAGCAGTCCATTCCACAATAAGTGAAGGGAGGGGAGGGCTCCATGAGTCCTTCAGGTAAGTCACTTATACGTTGGCCCTCTGATGGTCTCCTAAGTCTTCGACAGATCACACACTGGCGAATGAGTGAAGACACAGCTCGGCACATACCTGGTATCCAATATCCACTGGATCGGATCTCATTGGCCGTAAAGCCCTTGCCTTGATGCTTGGACTTTTCGTGATTGTAAGCTATTATTAGCTTTGTGACCTGATGCTCTTTGGGAATGACAATGGCATGTTTAAGTGAATCTGAGAGAGACGAATGGCGGAGTCTTCTTCCCACCTTCACATCACTGTCTGTGTCGATAAAGACATCAAGTTGGTAGTTCATTGTTTATAGTCAATTGATTTTTCTTTCTTTAACTGTTCAATTTCTTTCTCATATGCTTGACTCTGCAGATCTCTGATTATGACACATTCTGCCCCTTTCTGTTCACTTACTGTGGAGAGAACTTTTGGCTTGATTCGTTTAGCCTGTCTCACAAGGCGGGCCACTCCTTTGATGGCTCAGCTCCATGAAAGGAATTCACACAAGCAATCTGCAATGCTGAATGGTTCTGATGTCTGCAAGGCAGAAGTTTGTAGTGTTTGAGCTTTTCTGATCTCTGGATCTCCTATCGCCAGGTCTGGTATCACATTGTCTGTTGAGGGTACTTCACTTTCCCACAGGAACATGAGACCAGAGAACCAGTCAGATTTGAGGAGCTCATTCACTGTTCGTCCGCGGGATGTTAGCGACAAAATGTGTGAAAGCGCCTTGCGTTGTTGTTAATGTAGCTTAACACTACTTTGGAGTCTGTCAAGAAGTATTATTTTGCATTAGCACAGCCAAGCTCTTCTCTGAGCATGTTGCTGACAGTAACTGAGACTACTGCCCCTGTCAATTCAAGCCTTTGTATTGTCATTAGCTTTGTGGGAGAGACACGGGCCTTTCCTATCACGAGAGAGCAGTGAATCTCTCCTCTTTGTTCTTGACTCTCAGATAAGAGCACTGTCCGTTTCCACTGGTACTCGCATCGGAGAAGTGGTGTAATTCTGTTTCAATGACTTCTCCAAAGTCTCTGGGTACATAACATCGAGCTATATTTACCTTTTTCAGGTTTGCAAAGTCATGTCGCCAGCTCTCCCACCATGGCCTCAGCATTTCAGGTAGAGAGTCGTCCCATCCGACACCTTGACGGCACATCTCTTGCAGGATCTTCTTTCCGGTAAGGACATATTGCGCCTGAAAGCCAAGAGGATCATATATGGAGGCGACAGTAGGCAATATTCCTCTACGTGTCCCTGGTTGGTTTGCCAAAGTGTTGTTTAATCTGAAACTATCCCCTTCTATGCTCCATTGGATTCCTAGGGCTCGCTCTATTTGTGTGTCGGTGAAAGTCGAATTCTTTGTCTTTGTGTCCGTTGCTGGCTCTGATGAGGGTATACTCTGTAGAACGGCATGGTTTTTCGAGACGAATTTGTGGAGACGGAGACTTCCTTTGGCAAATATTTCTCTTGCCTCTTGTGCCAACTGTATGGCTTTTTCCACAGTGTCTGTACTTGTGACCCCATCGTCCACATAGAAGTCTCTTGCTACAAACTGTGATCCTACTGGATGTGAGAGTCTGTTCTCATTGGCTAGGTTCTCCAATCCATAATTCGCGCAGCCAGGGGATGACACTGCACGGAAAAGATGGACCTTCATACGGTAATCCTGTAGTTGTGCGTTGCAATCTCCATCTTTCCACCACAGGAATCGAAAGTAGTCGCGACTCTGCTCTTGCACGTGAAACTGATTAAACATTTTCTCTATTTCACACATGAGAGCGATCATGTACTGCCTGAACCGTAGGAGGACAACGGTGAGGTTGTTTATCATATCTGGCCCTGGGAGGAGGTGCTCGTTGAGGCTTGTGTCGCCACACTTCTCAGAGCAGTCAAATACGACACGCAGCTTGTTTGGCTTTTTCGGGTGATATATGCCGTGATGGGGAATGCACCACTGTTCACCTGGGATTCCATCTTCTTGCACCTCTTCCACATCACCTCTCTCTATGATTTCCCTCATGTATGTTGTGTAATCCATTTTGTATTTCTCGTCTCTCTTAAACTTCTTTCGCAAATGGATAAGTCTGATTTCAGCAAGTTTCCTGTTGTCAGGTAAGTGTGGCCGTTGTCTAAAGGGTAATGGCATCTCATAATGTCCCTGTTCATTTTGTCTTATGCCTTCTTTAAGTTTGTTCAGGAAAATTAGATCTTCTTGTGACACTGTTTTGTCATCCCCTTTATTGTCTTTGAAATCTGACTCTAGGGCGCTGATCACATCCATTGGCGTAAATGGAGGGAGTTCCTTTACAGAGACTTTGTGGCACAGGCTGGTGTCTGTTCCGTCTAAGCTTGGTGCCGAGCAGCCTACAACACTCCATCCTAAATCCGTACAAATGGCTTCGGGCTCGTTGTTGTTCCCTGTTAATACCTGTCTGGGGGTTAATGCTCTGGGATAGTTGTACCCAATCAAAAGTCCAACATCACAGGTGAGGAGGAGTGGCACTTTATCAGCGATTGGTCTTAAGTGAGGCCATCTTTTTGCTTCTTCGTGAGTGGGTATATGATCATGATTTCCCGGAATGCAGTCTTTTGTATATGCAGGGGGCAAATCAATGTGGATGAAAGAGTTGTAACCTCTCACTCTAAGCCCAGACACCCTTTCACACTTCACAATCATGTTCCCTCCGAGCATAGTGGTGGGTTTCAGCTTCACTGGTTGGGTATTTTATTAAGCAAAAACAGCAGCGCCACAAGTACCTGTGTAGTGCGTACGTCAGTGTGTCTCTGTTGTTAAAGTTTATGGTTACTTTGAGACTCATTTTAACAATCGGGAGTCATGTCAACACTCACTGGCTTTTTTAATAAATTGTTTTTATTCATAGATTTATATCTGTTATTTTTCAGTTGTGTCTGACTATCAAACTAGACAATAAAAGAAAGTTAGATGTTTTTCTTTTGCTGTATTCATTCATGTTTTCCAGAGGATTTAACCTGAACCAGGCGTTTGCAACAATAATAATCACATCACATTCATGCAGGCGTAGTAGTATATACTAACTCCTAGCGTTACTGTGTGTGTGTGTGTGTGTGTGTGTGTGTGTGTTGCCTGCTGCCAGTGAGCAATGGACATACGACAGTTCTTTAAAAGAAAAAAGACAGATTCAGGTGAGAGACTAGGGATCTTCTTTTTCTTTTTTTTTCCTGAAAAGTGTTAAGCTAAAGTAACATAATTTAAACCAGCTATATCTATGTTGTATCAAATTACTTATAGGCAAAGGTCCCCTGCTTTTCTTTTTTTTTCTAACCCGCAACGGAGAATACAGCTTCTCTTGTGAAAGGAATTTGTGATTAAAACATTAATGTGTTTCTAAGCCCAATAATAATAATAATTATAATAATAAAGATATTTAAAATGACACGCCTCTGTGTGCCTTTTGATCATATTCTTAGAATCTGTAAATGGTCTCCATAACATTTTTGTGACATGACAACTGACCTCAACTCTCCTGCCTACAATATATTCGTGTATGATTGTCAGTGTCAAGGGAAAGAGAGAAAGATGGAGATGGAGAAGGAGAAAGGGAAAGGGAGAGCATGCAAGAAGAACCAGGTGAGAAAACACCAACAATAAATTGACATAGTGAATAGTGGCGAGCAAAACAGTAACTACTCATACTCCTATACTAACTTATTGGCATTAAGTAGCCTAATTACATTTACTTTTTGTGACATTATTTTACACCACATTTTTTCATATTAAAGGAGGAGGAGAAGAACAGGGAGAGTCCATAAGGGATGAGAGGGAATCGACTAGTGAAAGAAATGAAGAGACTGAGGGAGTGCAACATAGAGACCACCAAGCCAAAGCAGCAGGGACAGAAGAGAGCTGTGAGAGCTGTGACTTAGGGGATAAGGACACTGGTCCTAAACAGTTAAAGCTGCCTCAATACCCTCATACTCAGTTTGGCACACAAAAAAGAGCCTTTCAAGAACAGTGGTTCAAAAGTTTCAGATGGCTGGAATACTCAGCTAGACAAAATGCTGCTTTCTTCTTTCCTTGTAGGGTATTTGGCAAAAATGTCAGAAAGGATGCACTTGTTAAAGATGGAGTGAATAACTGGCAAAAGGCACTTGGCAAACTTCAAAAACATGAAACAACACAGTCGCATAAGGACAGTATGGTTTGTTGGAACAGCTAAAAAGCAAGCCTGTCAAAAGGTAATGTTGTAGAGCAGATAGAGGCAGCAAGTGCCACTGAAATCAGTGAAAGAAGGCAGTACCTAGAGCGTATTTTGGCAGTAACCTGCTTCTTGGGGAAGCAAGGCATAGCATTCAGAGGTCACGATGAAACTGATGAGAGTCACAACAAAGGCAATTTCCTAGAGTGCATGGCACTTTTGACCAAATTTGATCCCTTCTTGCAGATATACACAGCCCCTTCAAACACCACATACCTCTCATCTGATAGCCAAAATGAGATGATAGAGTGCTGTTCACAAGAAATAACAGAAAATATCATCAGTGAGATAAAGGGAGCAAATATGTATGCCATTATGGCCGATGAGGCCAGGGATGGAAAGAGAGAACAGTTGGCACTCTGTGTTAGGTACGTATCTGTTGAGGGTGCTGTCAAAGAAAGGTTCCTAGCCCTTACAGAGGTGTCACAGTTTGATGCTACTTAGATAACAGCTGCAATTGAAAATCAGTTGGTAAAGAAGGGCATTGATCAGTTGAAATGTGTGGCACAGACCTACGATGGGGCAGCTGTCATGAGTGGGGATGTTGGGGGTGTACAAGCCCATTTTAAAAAAAAGCACCCTGAGGCAATTTATGTGCATTGCTATGCACATGAGCTAAATCTTGTTTTATGCCACACGTGCAAAGCTGTCTCTGAAGCCACAGAGTTCTTCAACATGGAAAGTCTCTATTCTTTCTTTAGTGTCTCCCTTGTAAACCACCATAAGTTTGTAGACACTCAAAAGAAGTTAGGGTTGCAGCCAAAAGAACTTGTGCAGTTGTCAACTACACGCTGGGCATGCCAGCTTCATTCTGTGACTGCAGTGATTGATAATTTGCCTGCTATCATTGAGTGCCTCTCCACAATCAAGACACCTACAGCAGTTGGATTGAGGGCAAAACTCAGTAAATTCTCCTCAGTGTATTTGCTGATGGTTTTCCACACTCTCCTGTCTGTAACAGCAGGATTACACAGATACCTACAGAAGGAGACAATTGACATTGCCCAAGCAGTGACATACAAAAATGCAGTGACTGACACCATGAAGCAGAAACGCAGTGATACCACTGCTGCAGATCTTTACTCCAGAACGAAAGCTATGTGTGAGGCAAACCAGACAGCAGTCTTAGAATCATCCTCAGGACAGAGGCGGAAGACAAAGAGAATGGAGGAATATGTTGTTGAGTCAACTTGTGGGGCAGGCAGTGAAACCTGTGGCTCCTCAGAGTCTGAGGATCTCAAGAGGAAACTTTTGTTTCCTTGTCTGGACCGAATGATCTCTGAACTTGAGAGGCGTTTTTCTGGTGTGAATGAGGAGGTGCTCAATGGAATTCAGGCATGCAGTCCAACCTCAGGCCACTTCTTGTCTGAGCCTCATCTGACAGCACTGGCTCTTCATTACCATATTGAACTTAAGTCAGAGGAAGTGATAATTGCAAAAAACTATCTGAAGCGCAAGATTGAGGCAGGTACAGTTCAGGACATGCTAGCAGTGTTCAAACTCCTAGATTCAGAAATGTTCCCTTCACTGAAAGCTGTTATGCAGGTTGCCTTGACCATACCAGTTAGCAGCTGTACATGTGAGCGGTCTTTTAGTGCCTTGCGTCCGCTCCATACATGGCTCAGGAGGACCACAGGCCAAAGCAGACTCCAGCACCTAGCTGTGATGTCATTGAGAAGGAGATGCTTGAAGGAATTGAACACCAAAGGGTCATTGACAGGTTTGCCACCCTCACCCTCCCAAAGTAGAGTGTATCACCTGCATACATCGAAGAGCCAAATGGGGATTCAGGGGAAGTACAATCAAAGATTTCCCTCTCTTTCTTTTTCTATATCTTTAATTTCTAAGTATTTTCAAGACCTGGGTAAAGTACATTTTTGTAACTTTTTGGATTTACCTTTTTTTTGCTCTTTATGTGAAGCATGTTTTATGAAAGTTCAGACAGGTGTGCAACCAAGGAGATTA
>OOFH01115309.1:0-13737 GCA_900323355.1 Merlangius merlangus | reverse complement strand
GCAATTCAACACACACACACACACACACACACACACACACACACACAGACACACACACACACACACACACACACACACACACACATAGACACACACACACAAACATAACGAGGTAGCAAACAAACACACTTACATTCCTAAAGCAAACATCAGTGGCTGAAAACAGAAATTCTAAACGCTTTAGTTGGCAATCATTATTATTTTCAACATCTTTGCAAAGTGCCAATAGTCTGCCATTAAATATTTTCCAAATAGTTAGTCAACATCAGCTAGAAATGAAGTGGAAATACGTATTGTTAAAAATGTGCAATATTAATTATTAGCTAATCGAAGGAGCTCATGTAAATGTGATTACTCGGCCGTGATCATTCACTATCGTCTGACAGCAGGCTACGGAAAAAGCCTCCAAACTCGCAGTTTTCAGCCGTCAGCAAAACTGACTGTAGGACTGGGTGTCCTGTCCTGTAGCGCAAAACAGGAAATGTCGGTCTAGTCCTCTTTCCCTCTGACACATACTGTGTTGTTTTAATGTTATATCCTTACCCGGGTACAGTAGACGTCTGTCTGTCTCCCCAGCCCACAAAATCCCAGTACCATACACATAAACGGACACATACACACACACATACACTTAGACACACACACTGACTCAAAAACCACCCACTCACTAACACAAACACACACAAACCTGTTCCAGATCATTTGCACTGTGCTTGGCATCTTGCTCGGATCAACGTAGCTTGGCACAACAGCCGCTAACGCCACGAGCTACGTAGACACACACCAGTCGCTAATGAAACGTATGGATGGATGCCAAAGCTGTTAGCGCTGGATAACCACACTCCCTTATGCATTAAGAGGCTCTCTGCTAATTGGTGTGTAAGGGGGAGGGGGTCCTGTCCATATCATATCTCGGGGACCCGAGTGTTGATTTATTTATTTATTATGGTTTATTTTTTTGTAGGATCACACAACAGGGTACCTTCAATGCTTCAATGCTGGTTAATGGTGTTCCTCAGGTTCATAATCGAACCCCCACTCCTGAAAGCTTGTCCTCACGGTCAGTAGAAGTATCTGTGGCTTTTGGAGTTCCAGATACTGGTTCCTCTTCTGTTTTTGTGTCAGAGAGAGGGAGAGGGAGAGGGAGAGGGAGGGAGGGAGGGAGGGAGAGAGAGAGAGAGAGAGACTATAGTGCCTCCTGACTCTCCACCTGTCTCTAGGTAACATGGTGAAGGTTCTGCGGGGGCACCAGAGCTGGGTCTACTGTAGTGCCTTCTCTCCTGACTCATCTACCCTGTGCTCAGCTGGTGCTGGTAAAGCGGTAGGTTGGTTTTAAACCCTTTTCCGATATTGTTTTGATTTCTTCACACTGTTATTTGTTTATTGTTTGTGCCCACTGGTAAAGAAGTACACGCTCAAATAAAACAGTTTATACACTTGTATGAGTGTGCTTAGTGTCGTAAGATGAGTTTGCATCACAGACTTTGTTTTGGATGTTAATTGGATGAATTCTGGGGATAGTTTGACAGTTTGCATGCAGAATGTGATGGGTGGGTTGGTGACGGCACAAAGGAGTGACCTCAGGAATCACCTGGGCAGGGGAACACTAATGTTTTAGTTATTCTGGATAAAGAAACAGTTATATGTTGCACGATCATGAACTCTCCATCATATTGTCGCACAAGGGCGACAGAAAACAATGATTTTTAAATGGCGCTGGCTGCCCTCAAACACTCTAAATTCAGTTTTCAAGATGCGCCCGTTTACTTGAGTAGAAGTGGATTTCAAGAAAAGGTTTTGAAGTCGATTTACATGTGCAGCACATTATATGACCATGGGTACAAACCCTGGAGACAGCTGTTGGTTGCTCAGGCTATGTTGGGCTATGTGTGTCCCTACAAGTGTGTGTGTCTTGCTTCCCTGTCACAGGTCGTGGCAGAACTGTGTGTGATTGGTTTTGAAGGGAGCGCCGCGCTGGCATTTTGACAGCCGGTGCAGACCAGGGATGCACTGTGCCCTATGCCCCGGCACCTGACCTGCGAGGTCTCTCCGTACGTAGGTTCTGCTCCGTGTCCGTCTCCCTCTGCTGCTGCAGTTCCTCCTACATTCTCAGTTGAAAGCATTGATCAAAATCATTGGAACTCCTCTCCTTCACCTCCCTCCCCACCCTCCTCCCCGCCTTTCCTCCAACTCCTTCCATCTTCTGTAGTAAAAGGATGAGGTCTCTATTGACCCAAGGGCCTCCTCACATTCCAGCAGCTACCGGCAGCATAAAGCACGCTGCCGCAATTTGATAGATAATGCCGACTACGCTCTCAAATCCTGCTGGACAGACTGAATAGGCCCTTGGGTCCAAAATAATGCACACCTTTAAATTTCACGTCCTAATGTAAGCAAGCACTTTTATTTTGCTGCTATTTAACAGAAAAGGCTTTTAAAGCTTGTCAAGTTATGTCTCAGAGGATGTAATTTTCACAAGAATAGGATGTGATTATATTTTAGATAGATTTAACTTGCTAAGTTCTCAAAACCCGGTAGTTTTACCGTGCGAGTTTCCCATATGCACCAAAATCCCTGTTTCATCAGCACTACAAAGAGAAGACTAATCACATCACAACATTCCCATCTCCTCAATGGCAATAGGTTTCGACATTTATTCCTCAAGACTTACTAATAACTATTCTAGTTTCTGTAACTATTTAAAGTTAATGGTAACTATTCAGATGAAAGCTATCCCCAGCCCATTAAGTACTAGCAACATTGACATTGTGACATCTACATGAAAGGAAAATTGACTTCTAAATATTAATGAGGACCCAATCAATCCGCATTTAGGAGCACTTTGTCGAGGGTTTCAACGGGGTCTCTTGGGTAGTGCAGAGAGGGCCCTCTGTGATGGCTGTCAGTTCATCTGTCGTCAATTCAAAGAGCCGGTGGACTTAAACCCTTTTCTTTGTGTCTTAAACATGGTAATATGTCTGATATGATTGTCACCATAGTAATCTGTCATTTTATTACCGTTACTGTAATAAGTCCCCAATTTAGAGAAGATGCCATACGCAGTGTGGCGCATTTCATATACATCATAACATTATAACTCTCATTCACTAGGTTCACTGGCTCTATCCAAAAGGCCATGTTATGGCCGGAGTCTATTGAACTCATTTGTCATTGTGGTTCTAGAGCAGTCACTCTAACAAGGCTCTAATGGTTTGCTCATTCAATTAATTTGATTATCAGGGTTTATTTGTTACTATTGTAATGGTATTGAATAAAGTTAATAGCACTACTGCAAGCCACTATTGGGAAAAGTAACTAAAGAACAAGCACTAGTATCTAATGAAAAGTTACTAGTACAACTGAAATGGATAGTAGCCACTATTGGAATAGTGTCTAGTAACTTAAGAACAAGCAATAGTATCGAATGAAATGGGTACTAGACACTATTGGAGTAGTGACTGAAGAACAAGCACTCTGATGAAAAGTCTTGAGGAATATATGTTAAAGGTCTTACCATACTCCTCCTCTTTCAGGGATATGAACGGGCTTCTTTGTGCCTTCAAAGACAATTTATAAAATGTTCTTGGTTCGAAACACATGAAACAATCTTACCATGGATAATATACAATAACATTAGTATAGTAATGAATTGGAATTAGTGCCATGAAAATTGGAATCAGGTATTTTCTTGGCTATCAATTGCCTTCGCATTATTTAAATATTAAAACAATTTGCATATTTCTGAATACATTATTAGACTTGTCTTGAAGGACAGTGTATAGCAGCTCTAATTAGCATGTCCAGTCATAGATAGTGAATCTAATGTACCGCAGAGGAGTGCTCAGGCGTTGATGAGCAGGAGAGGAGAACGTGATCAAATCACACTAATGATGTAGATGTATTGTGATATAATCACATTTTGGTTGCTTAAATGCAATGTATTTGCTGTGTATGCTGTCATATGTTTATTTGATCTGAAAAATCTTCCAAAATTGTAAAGCATGTCGTGAGTTGGAACATGAAGCAGTTAAACTAAGATCACCAATACCTGTAGTTTCTCTGTGGTGGAAAGATGCAGGTATGAGTGCCAAAGTCCATCCTTGGACATCGGATGTTATTTTCTCCTGAAGCAGCTGTCTCTTAGTAGGCTTCTGCTGGAGGTGGGAACTGTTTACAAACATGGTGAACTAACACTCAATGGAGAACCAGTTGAGGAACTATTTATGTCACCTCAAGCTGCTGCTTTTTTTTCTCTATTATTTGTTAACTTTTTTTGTTAGGCATGCATTTCAAAGTCGTACAATATAGCATAGTTTATAATATATTGTCGGGTTAGATCAAATGTACAGAATAGTCAGTCTTGGTTTGACCTGCTGCTTGTGTACTGATATTGGTTTGGACTTGTTGCAGAGCCTTGGGTTAATGGTAATATCATTTTCATTGACTGTGCCTAGTATTAAAGATAGGACCTAAATCTGCCTACTCAACCACTGCCCCGGCTATAACACACCTGTTCCCGGTGCAGGTTTTCCTCTGGAACATGGATGACTATTCGCTGGTCCGGAAGCTGGAGGGACACCATAACGACGTGGTGTCCTGTGACTTCTCCCCCGACGGGGCTCTGCTGGTGACCGCCTCCTACGACACCCGGGTCATCGTGTGGGACCCCTACAAGGGCACCATTCTGCTGGAACAGGGGTGAGATGTGTGGCTATTTACTTTGAAGAGTATCAAAGCCTTGTTTGACCTGAACACCATTAGTGTGTCTCTTCTCTCATCCTCTTCCTTCCACCTCTAGTCATCTCTTTCCCCCGCCGTCGCCGATATTCGCTGGTGGTGCCAACGACCGCTGGGTGCGATCTGTCAGTTTCTGCCATGATGGACGACACATCGCCAGTATAGCTGATGACCGGTAGGTTCTCTGAATTGCCACAATAAGCCTCAAACTGTTTTGATTAGTGGTGCTTCAAAGTCTCAGATGTAGCACACATTCTGTTCAACAGTAGTCCTTGAATTGGTCATCGATGGCAAGTAGGCTGGGCTCAGTGAATGACTGATGGTCCCCACTTGCAGTGTTCAAGCCCAGCACTAAACAAACCTGCACGCCTCTATCACTCTATGGCTGCCTGTTCACGGCGCCTATTCACGGATAAGCACACAAATGTTTTTTGGGGAATTTGTTGCACAAAAGCGTCTGGGAAGCTTGTCACTTCAAGCCTTTTCAGCCTTTACAGGCTGTGTGCATCGTGATGGTACTATTGACGCACCGTGTTATTGTGACCTGATCCTAAATCCTCCTCCAGATTGCTGCGGTTCTGGAGCATTGAAGAAAAGGCTCCCCAGGCCATCGCAGGCCTGACCAGCGGCCTCAGCTGTGCCTTCTCCACTGACGGGACGGTGCTGGCTGCAGGGTGAGGCTCGGCATTCTCCCATCTGTTTGATCTTTCTTTATTTTGCGCCGTGTTGTAATAACGGTCGTCTCAGGAGATCTATTTCTTCCCTGACGAGACATCGTCCGTCTCCTCTAAAGTGACTCCGTCATCAGTCCTGTGTTGTCAGCTACCTGCAGTGATCTGACCCGCTGTTCTTTGCTAGGACCCGTGACGGCAGCGTGCTCTTCTGGGCATGCCCTCGGAGCACGCCTCCCCTGCAGCACCTGTGCCGGATGGCGCTGCGTCGGCTGATGTCCACCCAGCAGGTGGAGGCACTTGTCATCCCCACGCCGCTCTGCGACTACCTTGCCTACAGAGTCCTCTGACTCAACGCACGTCCACAGAATACGTCAAAGTACCGAGAAACAAGAGCTCACTATAGAGTCCTCTGACTCCATGCATGTCTACCGAGAAACAAGAGCACACGCAAAACCACAACCATATAATTCTTACTGTCTGAGGGCTGCTATGTATTTATTGCATTTTTTTTGTGTTTTGAGGGAAATTGATGATGGCAGGAGGCATAGTTCAGTGGAACACAGGAACCGGTTAAAGTGACATGAGGCGGTTATTGAGCTCCACGTCGTGCTGGATTGGGGAAGAGCCTATTGTGACTCCTAGCCTGAGAGAAAAGGCTGTGCTCCTGCTTGTATTGAGGTTTATCGTGCTAGAAGGCAGGGTACTGATATGTGGGGCCTTCTCCACAGCAGTGTGTGTGGATGCTCTGCAGGAACGTGCAACTGTGCTCTTATTGTGCCTGCAGCCCAGGGCTCTTTATCACGCTGGATATCAGATTCAAGAGGTCCCATTGGTTTTTCTGTTAATAAAATCAGAGGCCATCGGTTTCTAAGCTTTGTACCAATATTGTAAACTGAATGTACAAGTTTAGATGGATCTTCGTGTTTTGTACAGGACTAATTTGCTAGGTTATGTATGCATCCTAAATCATTTTCTAGCCTTTGATATTGAAGCCGATCATTTTAATTTTGCTTCTTTTCCCTTCATGGAGAATTTTTATTACAAGAAACGATATAATTTTACAAAAAAAACAGGATGTTGTCTGCATATAGAGACCAAACTCTGACTGTGATAGTATGTATGGACTTGTGTCCTATACCTTGCACACATGCTGTACACAAATAACTCCTTTCCAAGCCCCTCAATGTGTTGTTGGTTCTCCTGCAGAGGACCGGATCAATCTAAGTCCTTTTCACTGGGTTCTGTCAAGCTCCAATCGTTTGAGTCCTTTCTGTGCATTTCTGAAATGTTGGTTCCAGTCCATATATATGTTTCTCCCTCTGAGGCTTTGTTATAAATACATAATTGTTTTTTCATAAATAAAATTGGTGTGCAGGAATGTACAATTTTCATATCCACATTTTGGTTTGCTTATGTCAATCATTCTTGGCAATAACTTAAATGGTAAGCTTAAAAAGGTTGATGCCTATACCACTCTTAAGAGACTTTGCAGAGGTTGATATATTGATGTATGTTGGTGGGTGAAGACCATATTTTAAATGCGGCGTATGCATTCAAATTTGTACTGGCCTGACTGCCTAAGACAAATTATAATGCTGCCTCATTCAATATGAAACAAACATATCAGTATGTTTAATTTATGTCAATGCTTTTTGTGTGTGTGTGTGTGTGTATATAGCTTTTACAGCTAAAATAAAGGCTTTTAAAGAAAGACAATGTTTTTAAGGGTATTGGGTATAAAGGCACGATGGACAATTTTGAATAGAAAAACAATTACAAATATATATTGACCTTCACTAGTGATAGGGATTCAATTAAAAATCAAAAAAAGTGATACAGTTCTAGTTAAGTGATACAGAAGTCAAAGAAACTTCTGTCAAATTGGTTTACAAATGTTGAAAAGTGCGACAGATGAAACCGCACATTAAGGGTTCTCAAAACAATTCAGAATAAATTACTTAACTTCACAAATTGATCGGAAAAACAGTGGTTTTACGCTGCTTTAATTGAAGTATTTAATCCAGTCATATTACCTTTTTTTGACCACCTAATCCATGCAATAAATTAATTATAACTCCATACATACATATTCCATGTGCCAAAAAATGTGAAATACCTCAAAGTATACTATTTCTGTATTGCATTTCTAAAATGCCTTTTATAACCAGGACTTCTTAGTTCTTCCTAGTCTTGCCATGTTGGCTAGTTTGAGCTTCACTTTGTCCCTCTCCTCTAAAGTCCTCTTGGAGGTGCATTCCACGGTGGAATCAGTCTCAAAGGAGATGGCCGGGGCGTGACTGAGCAGACCTCCAGCCTTCTCCTGGCTCCTGGGGGCAGGCGTCTGTAGGACCAGCCTCCCCCTGAGTGAGTGCTTCAGCTGCAGCAGCAGGGGGTTCTGGTGGGAGTACCGCCCCTTAGCATCCCTCTCATGAGTACAGCACGTAGAACAAGCTGAGCACAAGATGCGAAATATGTACACCCAGCCCAGATAGTGAAGCTCAGCGATGTTGAGAACAAAGCAGCCCAGGCTGATACTAAACATGAAATTCAGAAAAATAGTCTTCTCTGTGGCACGGGACACAAAGCAGTCAGTGCGTGTTGGGCAGGGATAGGTCTCGCAGCGATACAGGTGAGGCACTTCAAAACCAAACAAGTAATACTGGCCCACCAAAAAGGTTATCTCCATAACAGAACGTAACAACACGTGAAGAATGTAAATGAGTAGGACTTGGCTCGATAGCTGGGTTGGATCTTCACCAAGTTCAACATAATCCTCGTCCAGGAGACTTTGCTCCATTCCTTCTTGGTCTTTTGTGCCCCATTCCTCCATGTACCTGGGACTGTAGATGGGCTCCACCCTGGTGCCCTCCATACAACCGCTACCAAGCTCAACATAGTTATTTTTGGAGGGGGCTTGGATGATGAACTTTCCTTTCTGGACATCCAGCTTTTCATCCTTGGCAATTTTATGGAGAACAAAAACAATGTAGAAGATAGATGGAGTGGATACCAGCACAATCTGAAAAACCCAGAAACGCAGATGTGACACAGGTGCAAAGGTGTCATAACAGACGTTGTTGCATCCGGGCTGCTGGGTGTTACAGGTGAACTTGGACTGCTCATCACTGTAGACGGCGTCTCCCACCAAGGTCACCAGAAGGATGCGGAAGATGAGCAGCATGGTCAGCCAAATCTTCCCTATCACTGTGGAATGGTTTTGCACTTCGGACAGAAAACGTCCCAGTATTGACCAGTCCCCCATGGCTCTCCCTGAGGCAGAAAGAAAAGGCAGGATACTTGACCCTAAGGGTGAAAAATCACGATTGTCATTATGTGAAATCAACATCTTTTAGAGAATATTAGCATATTATAAAATGAGGTGCCCGGCTTGAGCAAGTAATTAAAATGGAAAAGCAGAATATGAACTCCATACAAGGTTTCCATTCCGGAACAAGCCAATACAACTCACCTTCAGATTGTCCTGTTTTAGTCCTGTCACACAAATTGGGAAGAATTGCTATGCAATTTGCATGACTATTTTTTATGTGTTGGCAGATGATGGATGGAAATGAATGTTGCTGAGCATGTTGTGAGCAATAGGCTGACCTCACATATTCAAGCCAGTTTATCTGAAACTGGCATTGTTCAACGTCTGCACAAAGCAAGTACAGTGGGACAAAGATTTAAAAACACAAAGAGGGGGGGGACATTTTCTGAACAGCCTGGAATAGTCTGACAAAAAACAGTGGAAAAGGCTGGAAAAGGGTCACAAAACCACCCTGTGTTTGGCAGTATGTATAAGCAGGAAAACAACCAATACTCCATTGTACGGTGACTTAACCGAAAGATAAAAAATATATAATTTACCAAAAGTAAAATGACAAGAGGCTGAGTGGTGATTGTAGCTTGTTTTCTAAATCAACCTGGAACAACTAATAATAGCACAGTTACATAAGCATAACATTATAGAAACATGATCTTATTCTTTGTCTCGTCATTCACAACTAGGATGGCAACACGAATTAAGCACAAAGATATTATTGGGCACAAATGTATGAAAAATATCTACTTGGAATACTTAGAATACTTATTTTTTGGTGGTAAGTAATTCAACCAGAGGTATCCCAATTCCAACCTGAGAGAGCTTATTCTTTCCGTCTTTGGGAAATATAATGTTTTTCATAGCAGAAATATATCCAGTTGTATACCAAAAATGTAGCAGATGTAATGTCAGCAGCCCTAGAGGCACTCTAAACAGAGGGAGTCGTACTAGCAGCCCTATAGCAGCCCTAAACAGAGGGACTCGTACCTGCAGCCCTAAACAGAGGGACTCGTACCAGCAGCCCTAAAGCAGCTCTAAACAGAGGGACTCATGCCAGCAGCTCTAAACAGAAGGACTCGTACCTGTAGCCCTAAACAGAAGGACTCGTACCAGCAGCCCTATAGCAGCTCTAAACAGGGGGCTTGTAACAGAAGTCCTATAGCAGCTGAGGGAACTTTAAACGTGGTAATATGTCTTATATGACCATCAACATAGTATCCAAAGATATTTGATTGATGTCACTGAAATAAGACAGTTATTTAAAGAAAACAGGTGTTAAAGCCTATGTTAAAGGCGACCTATCATACCACCAGGTGGTTTGAAAATGTGCAGCATTGTGACATCACAGGTGGGCGTGTCCACCTAGATGTGTGCTGGATAGATCAGTCTACCAGCCTACCCAGTGAACTGCAGCAAACGTTGCTCATCTATCCGTCACACATCTAGGTGGACATGCCCACCTGTGATGTCACAATGCTGCACATTTTGAAAACGGCTTGTAATGGCTAATCACACTCACACCTGGTGGTATGATAGGTCCCCTTTAACTGTTTTATTCACCGTTAAGCTGACATCACAACTCTACATCCCCTCTCTTCTTGAGGTGACCCAAAGTACATTTCTACGACCCCAGTAACATTAGATTACTTCAGTGGCCCGGCTATTTAAGTGCAACTGCACGCTGGCGATCCACTTGCACGACACTTCTTTTTGTCGTGTCGCATTCCACTCTAGTCCTATGGGTGACGTCAAGCGACTTTAACACGCCCGCAAAGCATTCCGGGAAGGCAGCGCTGCATTTGAAATAATGTAGCGCGACTCATAGCGCGGATTCATTTGCATAAAGCTGGCCGAGGCCCAGCTTTATGCAAATGAATCCGTTGAACGCGAGGCGGCTATCCAATAGGAGTAGAGCACAGGGACAACGGTGGGAAGTCCTTTCACTGGTCCTTTGTTCTAGACGCCGTACTACAAAAAATGGCTTAAAATCACGCCCATAGCGTAAACTTGAGGAACGCCCAGACACGACCAAACATGGGGAGGCAGCGCGACATCTAACACGACAAAAATAAGTGTCATGCAAGTGGATCGGTACCGTTAAGGACACAGTACATAGCTGGAAAATCACACACAACAGAAAATGAGATGGCAAATAAAACGAGGTACAGAATAGCCACAAACGGAAACTCAGTAAGCCATCACTGAAGGAATATTGTCCATCTCATTTATTTTTAATAAGTGCGTGTGGTTCAGGTTCTGATTCGATCCTGACAAGGCTTGTTGGGGGGCTGACTCTTCCTGAGTGATTCACCTCGGGTGGGCGGCTATGCCTTGCGTGTTATGCCTTGCCCTAGTGTAGATGACAGACTGGAGTGCACCTTTGGTTACTGGTCAACCCGGTATCACGAGATCTCGTGCTCATGTGCACGAAACGTTAATCTATTGAATCGTGTCCCAGAGTACGATTGTTCGACTTTTTTCGTGAAACATCACGAAATGTTAACCAATGCATTCTGAATGGGCCCGACTACGTCGCGGACAGACGCTGTGAGCATCTTTCCTATTGGAAAGTTTTTAGGATATTTTTCTGTGAAAATGGCGGACATACTTTTTATTCTGGGTGGAAAATATGATATTTTAGCATAGTTATGTTATGACGAAGAATATTTCAGTCGTCTCCACATAATAACATGGTTGGCTGCTATGATGTTTGCTATGGACGCTGAAACCAGCAGCTTGCATGCCGTTTAAATCATGGGTATAAAACCATTGTCTTTGCTGGTTATGTAAGGGATATGTAGACGGGTTATGTAAGGGATAGGCCATTATCGCCTTCAGGCGATAATGGCCGGCGTACAGGCAAGCGGGTCTCACGAAAATACGTGACACTGTCACGTTATGTAGGCCTAATCTATTGAAATGTGATCAGGGACACATATTTTTCAAAGAATGTATATCAATTGGAAGTATTTGTCGTGTCACTAAGCACGACTTCCAAACTAAGGTTCTGTCCGGGAGCGTTCTCCCTCTAAGGAGGTCCGTACAGAACATTTAGGCTATTGTTAATGTTCATTTATTGAAAATGGTCTGTGACAGCTTTTGGCCACCCGTTTCTACTTAAAATTGTCTGTGATAACTAACAATATGACAGCTTTTGGCCACCCGTTTCTACTTTCACCTTTGATTCTGAGAAATTGTGACAATTCACGGATAGGCCTATATTAAATGCAGGTGCGCTGCTTTGTAGGCAAACCGCGAAGGAAAAAAGGGTAGCTGCTTCATCTGTTCTTTTTAGAATTGTAGGCCTATGTCTTGATGTTTATTTATAGCCATCTAATAGCCTATCTTGTTTTTGGCTATGCGTCGATGCCTCGCCAGTCCAGTCGCCAGTCCAGAGCGGACGTTGCCATGACATCTAGAAATCATACCGTATTTAATAATAATAATAATAACAATAATAATAATAATAATAATAATAATAATAATAATAATACATTTAATTTAGAGGCGCCTTTCAAGGCACCCAAGGTCACCTTACAGAGCCTTTGATGGGTTATCATTAATATTGATGTGTAAGGCTTGATTATAACTCGTGAATAATATTGTTTATAGCCTACCACGGTCTGGAGAATTACTCGTATTCTGATCGGCTGCAGGGCGTGCATTAACTCCTGATATAGGCCTACAGACACCTCACCTACAGGCGAGTCTTACAGTCATTATTATGGACATAATACAATCAAGTTCCTCATAGCTATTGTACCATGTGGTTTGATTATGTTCATCTCTCCAGCATATGGTAGGAGATGCAGTGACAAGTTCATCACAGCCAACTCAAGGGTTTCTGGAGTATCTGCGTCCAGGTGATAAGGTGATGGCTGACCGAGGATTTGCTATCCAAGATCTTCTGTTTGAATGAATTAATCTTCGGGGGACATTATACAAGAAGACATAGGCCTACCAAGAACAGATATTTGTGTTAGCATGGCTGCTGCTGCTGTTTATGATTAAGTCAATAGGGCTACTCTTTGTGTGGTTTTTCAGTAAGTGTCTCTTTTGCAACAACAAAAAAACCCTAGTGTTGAAACAACAACCTGTGCGTTACGATCGTTGTTCGCTTTGAAAAGTGAACCAGATAGGACAGGGTCTCGGTTGAATAGCCCGTGAGCTAACGCAGCTATCAGCCACACAGACCAGTCGCGCTACGTTAGGAAAATCTGACGAGGTTGCAGAAAATGTCAGAACACCGGCCTACGTAATCCATACGTAATCCTTCCAAACCTGCCTGGCAACAGACGATCGCGGACGATCGCGTCGAATGACGTAGGAAGGTTCAAGAATATGGGCTTAAATTTGTCTCATTAATATCTGTAAACGCACAGATGGTAATCTACAAATATTTTTGATTTGCACACGTGTTTTGCTATCCACAAATACAAATTTATAATTTGTAACTTGTATTTTGGTTTTTACAAATACGAGTGTACTTGTGTTTTTGTAAATACACAATTTTCCATTTGTAAAAACAAAAAAGCCGTTTGCAAAACTGAAAATTCTGCTTGTGAAGTATGACTCAGCATTTGTGGATCATTACTCACGCACGCGCATCTCTTTCCTCACTTACGCATTTTTGAGACATTCTTGTCGAAGATCCGCACAGATCCACAAGCAGATAGCTCGTGATTCGCAAGTGGCCTGCCCTCCTCACACGTAGGTGGCAGTGTTGTTGTATGCATACAAATATTCCTTCCACAAAAACAAATTTAGGATTTGTAACTTGTGTGTTGGTTTTTACAAATAAAAATGTATTCGTAAAAAAAAAGGCATTCGTAAAACTGAAAATTCTGCTCGTGAAGTGTGATTCAGCATTTGTGGATCATTACTCACGCACACGCATCTCTTTCTTCACTTACGCATTTTTGAGACATTCTTGTCGAAGATCCGCACAGATCCACAAGCAAATATCTCGTGATTCACAAATGGCCCGCCCTCCTCAACCAGTAG
>OOFH01115299.1:0-21134 GCA_900323355.1 Merlangius merlangus | reverse complement strand
ACATGCACAGACACAAACAGAAGCACACACCCACTCTCTCTCACTCACACTCACACTCTCACACCCAAGCATGCAAACTGCTCATAAAAAACAAGAACAGCCACAGCCAAAAGTCAATAAACAGCTACATTTAACAATAAGGAGGTGTAACAAGCAATAACAATTAACATTTTGGGAATAGTAGCACCACTACAAAAAAGCGATGACATGTCAGCTCACAAGAGACAGGGATTGGGATAAGCCTATGTTGCCAAAATAAGCTTGCGACAGCCTGTCTGTACCAGCAGTTTCAACAATGGCTCATTGTTGAAACTGATGTTAAATGACAACGTTTTCTCAGTGAGGAAGAGGCCAACACTAAAGTTCATGCAAGCGTTTATTTACAATTGTGTGTAACAAGTGCTCAAGTGTGAGACCAAAGTATTTATTGTATTCAACTTTCATTATTATCATTATTCAGATGAGTATTTCTGATATGAATTACTTGAATGATTATAATGACTTCTAGTGTTTCCTGAGATTATTCTTCAACCTTGACACAGGGGTTTGAATTCCTGAGTTCATGTGTACACTTGTCATTAGAAAGTGAAACAATATATCGCTGTTGGTACGATAATGATGTTCATAGAATCATAAACCTCATGTTCCACCACCGCCGTCCCTCTGCAGGTTTGACAGGGACCCCAATGCCCCCCAGGACCGAGACGCACTCCTGCAGAAACTCCTGGAGGCCGAGGTGGATGGGAACGCCGCGGCACAGCAGGTGTCTGCCCTCCGAGAGTCTGTCGCAGAGCTGGGAGGTTGTTCCGGGAGTGTGAGTATCCAAAGAAACGGGAGGGATGGTGTTGTTATTGATTTATCTGGATGTGTGAGACTTCAGGAAATTGGAAAGTTGGAACCGTTTTAATCAACACAGACATTGGACATGCGAAGAAAAAAATCAAACAGACATTATTCTGCGTATTGAATGGTTGTTAATAGTTACTCCTTCCAGAATCTGTAAAATGATAGGCCATGGTCATTCTTCAGTATAAGAACATGACTTCGACCTATGTTTTATCCCTATTTTATTATCGGGAAAAAAGGCTTGTCGGATTGAAATAGAACCGTAAATATTAAGTTATGCTAAGATCAGGTTTCAAGTTTATTAAAAAAAGGTTTAATTCCCAAGTAGATCAAAAAGTCACTTTTTATATTAAAAGCTGAACAGCATGACTCGATGTGTTGGATGTCCCTCCGGCAGTCAGACATGTACCGTACACCGCTACATACACCGCTACATATTTAAAATGTATAATATTCCTTACAAATATTCCTTTCCAGACAGCTAAAATACCTGTTACTATAGCAACTCTCTTTCCCAAATGTGTGATATACTGTATGCAAATGGTGTTATTGAAAAAATGTGCACTTGTGAATTTTGCCGAAGTGCAATATTATCACCATCTCTTCTCCTTGCGTATTGACCGTTTTGTCCATTTGTGTATCAAAGTGCATAACGGGCCTTACACCTGTGCAAATCGTCCTTGTCGTCTGCTGTGTGCAGAAGGGGAAGAGGCTGTCGGGCTCGGAGTCGACCATGTTAGCCCGTCAGAAGGACCTTCTCCTGCAGAAGCTGGAGACCTTTGAGGCCACCAACCACACCCTCCGCCAGCTGCTCCGGGATCAGCACGATAGCCAGGTAGGCTCTCTGCTCAGCACCGTAAGGAGGGCCTACCAGGTAGGCTCTCTGCTCAGCACCGTAAGGAGGGCGTGTGTACCTTCAGGAGGGCCCGAACCACAGCACTGCTTGTCCATTGGTTTGCAATCGTTCTCATGATGCCTCCACAAAATATAGGGTTAACAGGGATTCAAGATTCAAGATGGTTTTATTGTCATATGCACAACAATTACAGACCAGTCGCTGGCAATGAAATTCTTTAGTCTTGGGCTCCTCCAACAGTGCAATATAAGAGGACGTAAAGGTATATAAGAAACACAAGTAGGAAAGCTGAGACTTAAATAATAAAAAAATATATATAATAATAATAATAATAGTGATAATAATAAAAAGTAAGTGTATAAGAGGAACACAAGTAGGAGAGCAGGGAACTAAATGCAAAACTAAATAAATGTAAAATGTAAACAGACGGGTTTATCCAGATATCGACTGGTGTGAAGTTATTAGGGAGTACCAGTGTGTTCAGTGTGTTGGTTGGTTTTCAAAAACAGCACCGTGGCACCAACAAATCGGTGGTTAGCCCCAATTCAGATACATTGGAGTAATCCTTCACTTAGAATGAATTCCCTCGCTAAACACCAAACATGCTTTTTTTTAATCTGCATGTAAATGTATTTAATGTATGTAAATATCTGAACTTTAGTGCAGACATTGAGTAGAAACTGCCATAAAACAAGTTTAAGACAAATTTGCGAATTCTTCAAAGATGTTGATTACCGTAATCCAGTTTCCCTCTGCAGGTAAACATCAGGACTTAAAGCACAGGGCAATGTTTTCATGAACCTTGATTTGCCATCCAGTTTAACGATTCATCGATCCATTGATAAATTATTCAAAGTTGTAGATGTATCTTCCAGAAACGATTTGTATAGATTTTTGTAATGTAAAGGTCTGGCAATTCCATTCTAGACTATGTAAATGTTTAATAGTGTACTCTAGGAAATAAGGGGGCACTACTTATGCACTTTACTACCACTGATAAACAATAATAGATAAATGTAACCCTCTTATTTTGATTCCTCTAGCGATTCCGCACTTTTTTCAGTCTCAATTTATGTAGATAATGTGTCAGAGTGCCCCGTAACTCATGTAACGCATGTTTTGGACAGCTGGAGTCGATGCGACTGGCAGAGCATAAGGACTCGC
This sequence comes from Merlangius merlangus, assembly GCA_900323355.1. Lineage (NCBI taxonomy): Eukaryota > Metazoa > Chordata > Actinopteri > Gadiformes > Gadidae > Merlangius > Merlangius merlangus. Next base: position 18,268 of record OOFH01115299.1, on the reverse strand, counting down.
TGTTGAAGAGGCTGACGGATGCAGAAGCCGAGAATGCGGTCAGTTATGATACGTGAAATTTGGCAAAATTTACTATTCTGAAATTTATCGTTTGAAGAGATTATTACAATATTTACCCACATGGTATATTACAATATGTATACTATCCTTTGCGTTACAGTTCTGCATTGTAATAAAGACAATGTTTTAGTTTTTAAGGGTTGATCGTGCTTTTAAAATATCTATTATTGTTTTTCTTTGTACAGCATCTTGTAATAAAGCTCCAAGAAAAAGAGAAAGAACTTGATCAGCTTTCCATACTTTTGGATACAGAAAAGGTGACTTACTACATTCAAACATATTTTATGTTTATGTTAAAATGTTAAAATAAACATGTATTTAAAAAAAAAAAAACATAAAATGTGGCAAATGTTAAAATGTCTTCAATTGAACACAGTTTTGTGCTCAATGTATTCACAACTGTTTTTCCTATATTTTTTGCTATATTTGTGGATACAGGATAACGCCAAGACCTCAGGAGAGTTGACCAAGGCCTTGGAGTCAACACGAGCCCATTTGCAGGGTCAGCTTCGCAGCAAAGAAGCAGAGAATAACCGCCTTGCTGTGCAGATCAAGGTGAGCTATGGTGTATTATGGTCCATTATTAATGTTTGAGTAGGCATCTCACCTTTCTCATAGTACCATCAATTCTGTTTCTTGTGCTTGTATTCCTGCCAAGCTGTGAATAAACACGTTCCCTGCCTATGGTGTATGTCATTACATACTCAATAAGTATATTTAATAGTAGATGTCACTGAAACCTGCAAACTCATAGTTCAGATTCCGTACTTTATTAATCCTGAGCTATAACCATCAATACCAAAAAAAACAACAATATGCATTGCTTTATGAGCAAATAATAATGATAAAGAAAAAATTGTCTACAATATTTAAATACAACAATAGCCAACAATAGCAAGGCAATACAAATGTGAAAAATAGAAAAATATGAATATATTTACGCAACGATCAAATACAACACAACCACAAAATATAGTAATATAGAAAATTCGTCTAAACCCATACTCACAAACCTCCTACCAAAGAGTTCACACCTCAAGTCCCTCCTCCTTTTTCCTCCATGTTCTTCTTACGGCAGAACCTGGAGCGAGCAGCCAATCAGCAGAAGGGCGAGATGGAACACCTCACAGATCAGCTGGCCACGCTGAGGCAGCAGGCGGGGGTGGACCGCGAGGCGCTGAAGAGAGCCACGCGGGCCCAGAAACACAGGGCCGAGCGCAGTGAAGACACCGCAGAGCAGCTGAGCAGCCAGCTATTTGATATGGTAGGAACCCCGTAGGCCCCGGGCTCGACTTGTCTGGATTTACCCTGGGAATGCCACGCCCTCTGTCGCTTTAGCATCGGGTTCTGTAGACTACTGCGCAGATAGGAAAAGGAGTCTGATGATTGAGTAAAACTGTTGGAAATAAGTGGAGAAGAGCTTGTGAAGGAAAGCCATTGAATTCAAATGTAAAATGGATCTACAATTCTGCAAACTACCCCCTTACAAATACAAATGTATTTTTGTTTTAGCAGTCAATATAGAACATAACTAACTGACAAAAAACAGCTGGCGAATATTGCGATTTGTTGCAGTATGAATTTGTGGTTTGGTTGACCTTTTTCAGGATATTACTTCAGAATTTTCTTTTCAGTATTCGTTTTATTGTAATTTATCTTTTGCAGGAGAGACAAGTTTCGGATGCGTTGTCCGCAGCGGAGAACTGGCGAACTTGTCACGGCCAGGAAGTCAAAGAAAAGGGTCAAATGCAGATTGAGCTGGCAGTGTTGAAAAGGTAACGCTACATAAAGCGGAAATGAGATGTTTCAAGTTTTTATCAATTAGGTCGTTTCTATGGGCAGTTGGAAATCCTAATTTTCCAACTGCCCATATCCTTGAACCTCCTTAAAGCCTGTAACATTAAAGTCGACGCGCGTTTTCGCTCTGACCCAGCCGCGTGAAGGAGCTGAGCGAGCAGCTGCAGACCACGGACGACAAGGGTCGGATGGAGAGAGAGGCGCTGCTGGGACACCTCCAGGGCCTCACCTCCGACGGCACCGCCGCCAAGCTGGAGAACCAGAGCCTCAAGGTACCCAGAGCTCGTGGCGACGCGGCTGCTTCCACACAGACCCCTCACTCCCTGTTCTCACAGCGAGGAGACGTTATTAACTAATGCCGGGAAGCAGGGTAAGATAGGCTCGGTTGGATTAGAATCTACTGGTGAGTGGCGTATTGTAATCTAACGTGCCTTTGCACATCACCAAAGCTAGAAGTCGGACAGATCAAATTATTAATAATAATAAAATAAATAGTTTGGCACCTTACAGGAAACTCGAGGCCGTCTTACAGTGCAGAATACATAAGAAAACGGTTAGAGATGGATGAATTGATCGACAAAGAAACAGAGAAATAGAGAAATAAATAAATAAATAAATGGACATGGAGACACTAGAAACAGGAACCAACAGGGGGGAGAGGCAAATAGGATTAAACTGAGCAGACTAATTAGAACAAATGGGTTTTAAGTGACAGTCTGAAACGATAACTCTTTTTCTTCTTTTTTTTTTTACCACAGGCAATGCTCTCTGCAGTGGAGGAGAAGCTGAGCGTGGCGCAGACGGACGCTCAGCAGGTCAAATCTACCGTGAAACAATATGAAGGCCTGCTGGATGGATACAAGACCCAGGTACATGAGAACGATGGATCCGAGACAATGTTGTACCCCTGTCGAGACTTCCGGCGCTTCGACTACCTACCCCACACACCATTTTTTTGTGATAAAAGGTGGCATATACTAACCCTATACTCACTGCGACGGTTACGAGACATTTTGAAAAATCTGCCTCTTATGACATCACAAGTGGGCTTGTCCACCTAGATGTGTGCTGGATAGATCAGCCAACCCAGTGGACTGTAGCAAACGTTGCTCATCTATCCGTCATTCATCTAGGGGGACACGCCCACTCGTGATGTCAGAAGAGGCAGATTTTCAAAACGTCTCGTAGCGGCTAATCCCCCCTCACAACTGGTGGTACAACAGGCCACCTTTTAAGTATACCGTGCGCTCAACCGGTCGTCTCTCGGCGGCTCCCAGGTGGCCAAGACGCGGGCGGAGGCAGACGAGTACTGTGCGCGGCTGGGCCAGGCGGAGCGCGAGGCCCTGGGCGTGCGCCAGGAGCTGGAGAAGGAGGTGGACCAGGTGCGCCGGGAGCTGCTGAGCCGGCTGACGGAGCTGGAGCCGCTGCCCGACGCCCTGCGGCGCTCGGAGCTGCTGCTGCAGGAGACCCACGACCGGGAGCACGCCCAGGAGCGGCAGAGCCTGGAGCTGGGCTCGGCGCTGGCCGACCTGCGCCGGAAGGTACACACACACACACGCACACACTCAAAGCTCAGTTATGGTGCCACGACGATGCAACGTCAAGGGGTTTACGGACCCATTTGGTCCTTGCGGACCCCTCCTTGCGTCCGTCGCGAGGGCCTGAACTGCGCCTCCCGAAAAGTGTATCCTACCGTCCAGGCGGAACGCATCAGCAAGGGCTGTGATTGGTCCACTCACTAATAGCCGACACAGAACCAAAACAGGTTCACGACTGCGTGGTCATTGCGTTGCGTCAACGTCCAACCTTAACTAAGCCTTTACGTTTTGCTAACGCGGTTGCTGACGCTTGGTGATGGACATCATGTTTGATGGGTTCTTGGGAGTTCTGTGGTGTTGGGTTTAGCGGTGGAAGGATAGCGCAGTAAGGTAGACTGGCTAGCCCCGCCCATTCTGCCGGCGAATTGAGTTCGCCCTGCAGAAGGGTCTGAAGAAGAGCCATACATTTCTTTCTAGTTTTGATACGTTTTTGCGGGAGCCAATCCCCAAGCTGGCTTTTCCCCCTGGCGCGCTATTGGCTGGTTTAATACAATGACATCAGGGAAGCGACGGCAAGCAGCCAATTGTGTACACTAGAGTAATTTCAACTAGGCCCATTGATCACGCCTCTTGTGCTGAAGAAAATGACAGCAGCTTCCCCAGACCAACTTGCAATCTACGATTGAGCTTGGTCTGGCAATAGCCAGGCTAGCAGTAAGGGGCATTAAGGGTGTTTGGATTCCTAGCTTAAAGGTTCAGGGCTGGGTTTGATACATGGGTTCCGCAGACAAACCCGAAGGACATCCTTGTGCTAAGATGCCACCTCATCCCTTACCTGCTCCACACACATGTGTTTAAAAATACCTTTGGATTAAGGGGTTTGCTAAATTACTATGTAGATAGTTTTTTGTTCATGTTTTGGGGGTTTTAATGGCATTTTAGAGGTTAGCCATCATAGGACAAAAAGTCAATTCCAGAAGTATGTGTCTTGTGAACTAATTGACAGACAGGATTGTTCTTCAGACAAAAGTACTATTTCTTTATTTAAGGATGGCTGTGAGAGTTGTTAGAGTTGTTCAAACCAGCAGGGAAAAATTTGCCCTGTGTGTTTGGTGGAAGGTGGAGACACAGGGAAGCCAGGTGGAGCTTCTGAGGCAGAAGAACACGCTCCTGTTGGAGGAGAACAAACAGCTTCAGCACAGATTGGAACATTCAGAAAGGTAACCTTTGTGACTGAGCAGCCCTTACAGTTTCCCCTCCCACTTTCCCCTTTGCTCCTCCAAAAAAATGAAAAATAAAAGTGTATATATATATATATATATAAGAAATAAAATACAAATCTGGTCAAGATGATTGTCCTTGTTAATCGAGGCAATGCCTTGCCCTTAATGAAATGTGCAATGTTAATATTTTTTTTTATTGTACAAACTCTAGTGGCGGTTATAAGGAGTGCAGTGCAGCGGGTCCTGCGACTGAAGAGGGGTTAACTTTTCGATTGCTCTCTCCGTCATCCCTACAGGAAGCTGGAGGAGACGAGCAGTCAGAACGGGGACCTGCTGGCCGTCGTCGCCAAGCGGGAGGAGACCATCCAGAGCAACCAGTCGCGCCTGGAGGACAAGAGCAGGGAGTGCAGCCTGCTCAACCGCAGGCTGGAGGATGCCTTGGAGGACGCCCGGCAACAGGTCTGAGACCGCTCCCAGGCTCCAGAGCCAGGGCCGTTCGTCTCAGACCTCACCATGATCGCATTAGAAAACAGCACTGCGTCATTCGTCAAATATAATTGTTACAATCCGGGAAGAAGGCCGCCCATGCATTAATTAGAGTTGATAGATTATGTTCTCAGTCAAATTCTTGTGAGGAATACCAATTTCACATTACATTACATTCTATATCAATGCTATAGAAAGGCCTCATTGTTAATACTAATATCATGGTTTCTACCCTTAAGCATTCTCCTCGGCGTAAACCTCTCTACAATGTGATTAATTAGCATGTCTAGCAGCTAGTCACAGGGTCTGGCCATGAAAACATTCCCCTCGTGTCACAGTCTGGTGTTTGTGGTCAGCCGTGATATGTCCACGCTAGTCACTTATTATGCAAAAACAAATGATATCAAACGAATGTCTTGATCGACGCTCCTTAAGGTTTCCGAGACCAGGGAACGCGCCGCGACCAAAGAACGTTCCACCAAGTCCAAGATGGTGGATCTCGAGACGCACCTGAGCAGGACCACCACAGAGATCAACCAGTTGCGACGAAGCAAGCAAGAGGTACATGGGCTGGGATGATGGCGATGAAGCTGTTCCCTTACCCCATTTCCACGCTTTCAATCCGCTGCCATATTAATCAATGAGCGTTCCCACACTGGCTGCGGAGCCAACAAGCCAGCACTGGGAAAATCGAGAAATGGAGTTCAGGGTATTCCCCGGTCCGCCCACGCTCACTCATGAACATGGGAAGCAGATTGAAAGCATTTTGATTTTGAAGCAGATTGAGCTGAATTTATCTCTCTATCCGTTTTGCACACTGATGAGAAACGGGGCCTGGAACTCTCCTTCCAGATTGTCTTAATGTTATCATTTCCCTAATGGGACAACGGGGGTTCCATAATCTCCTCATCAGGTGGAGCGTCGGTACCAGAGCCGCCTGCAGGACGTGAAGGACCGCCTGGAGCAGTCGGACAGCACCAACCGCAGCTTGCAGAACTACGTCCAGTTCCTCAAGGCGTCCTACGCCAACGTGTTCGGAGAGTCGGCGCTCACCAGCACGCTGCGCACCCAGTCGCCCCTCTGACGGCCTCCGGGGGTCGTCTCCATGAGCAACCAGCGAAACGTGTGTGGGTGGGGAGAGCTGCTGTTGGCACAGAGATACAAGTGTATCTTGCATGTCTACATACTACGAACCCATATGTGCAGGATGTTGATTCTCCTCCTCAGCCCTGTCCAGATTCCTGAACTCCTTAACATGCCGTCCAATTCTGTTAGTGAGATTCCAACCATTATTGTCATTCATTGGTTAGTAGATTTTCCCTGTCTTTTAACAAAGTCTATGAACACATAGTGGTCTAGATTAATTTATATAGAGCATTCTTTCACAAGGTAGGTCAGCAGCTGTACACTACACTACAGCTATAAACTGTTAGGATAAGGGGGAATTTGCAACCTCGGTGCTACATAAAATTCACATTGGTATGGTCTTTCTATTAAATGTAATTCAATACAAATGTATATTTATCTGTGTTAAATATGATATTCAGTACAATGGAACGAATCGGGATGTTTATTTTTCCATGTATATATTTTGTTTTTACATTTTACAGGACACATTATTGTTGTGTATATTTAAATATATATTTTTATGTTGAGTAAAACTAGTAGGCTTAAACACTGCAGTGTCTCTTTCTGAATGTAAATCATACGGAAGTGAAGGATACAGCCCTTAACAACAATGAGTCCATATGAACTATGGCCACGTCATTTGTTATCTGTGAAGAAAACAGTTTGACGGCTAGTATATGGATGGCGAACATATGGATCGACTGCAAAGCGTAAAGATTAATCACATTTAATATATACAAAACTACATATTTGTGTGTGTATATATATATATATGTGTGTATGTATATATATATATATATATATATATATATATATATATATATATATATATATATATATATATATATATATATACACATATATACACACACACATACACATATATACACACACACACACACATCCAGAGAACCTCCTTATTCATGATTCATTGAATACTGAGCCCGTCTTTTGCATTGTCGAGATGAATTTGTTTTAGGCTTGGAATGTAATGTAGGCCTGATTCTGGATCAATTCATATAACGTTTAAGCAAGCAAGCAAACAAAAACCGTAGCTATTGGTAAAGAATAGGCAGACGTTTTGAGATGAGATTGACAACAAATCAACTCAATAAACTTTATTAGTTTGTTCAATAGTAGAATAGAACAAAATGCATGAATGAATTAAACGAGGGCCACATAGCCCTATCTATTTGTCCTATCTTATTTACAATTTTCTTATGAAAACTGATTAAACAACGCAATTTTCTTCAATTGTTTACCATGATCTATGTAAACAAAGATATGTATGCATTACAAAATGCAAATTTAACTCAATTTCTGTTGGTGGTCATCTCTTCCTCGGTATCGTTCTCACTCTCCGGCTGGTTCTCGAAGAAGCTGTCGGCGTAGTTGAGCATCTGCTGCACGGCGTTGAGCAGCAGCATGTCAATGCTGAGCTCCAGCTCCAGCTCCTCGCTGTAGTTCTTTACCGGCAGCACACAGCACAGAGGGATGCCCAGGGCCGTGCTGAGCTGCTGGGCCTGAACGGCTCAGTGAGAGAGCGCAGACAAAAAAAAAAAATTAGTTAATTTATTGTACATGTAGTATAATTTACTTTCATTTGTTTTTAGTTATTTTCTGTTATTCTTATACTTTATTCATCCCATCTCGGATTAATAAGGCAGAGCATAAAATACAAACAAAGCAAAAAATAATGTGTACATCTTCATAAATGCTTTGGATGTGATGATATGAGATAGTAGCAGTTCCATTACCGTCCTCTGGGTGGCCTTTATTGTTATTTCCACCGTGTGCCTCTTGTGATAAGCATTTCTATACAGACTGTCCTGCTGTATTTCTATATCTAATTTAATCGGTTAAGTCTGCCTCATTAAAAAGATGGACTAATGTTGAACGACTTCACAGGCCGACAGTACCTTCTTATAGATGTATACACTGCTGTAAACGTTGGATAAGTTCTCCTTTACAAGGGGACAAGCTTCATCCACTTTGGTCATGAGAAGAAGTTGGGGAATGTCTACAGGAGAATCAAACAGATTGTAATGTAATGTACATTTATTTCGATTGGATTAGAGAGAGGGACAATGAACGGTCCAACTGATTAGAAGTTAGTCTAGCTCACTCATCAGGTTGGTCTTCTTGCGGATGGCGGCCATCTTCTCGATGATCTCGTCGCTGAGCAGTTGGCACGTGTCAAACACGTACACCACACAGTGGATCTGCTGCTTCAAGGTGGACGTCTTCCTGTAGCAGGGGGCGTCTTCCTGTAGGGGTGTGCCGGGTCTAAACTACAAGATGTAGAAATCAAACGCTGTGTTAAAGTACATTAAAGTAAACCTATGAGCCCATTTATGATTGGAACATGTCGCAACAACTCCTAACAACGTTGTGCCTCTGCGTTCCTATACATCATCCCAGCTCCATCTCTCTGAAATATCAATGTCTGTTATTAGTTTACGATTAATAACCCTGCTCTTCAAGATTTAAAATGACCTTCAGATAAACAAGCACTCTTCCCCACCCCATATAAATGCTCTTTATTTATTTAGGTAGTTTTGCAACTTGTGGCCACTCAAACCTCTGTACAATTAGAGCCACACATTTCCCCCATTCATGTACACACATGCATCCACTGGCAGTGGTGGCAGCCAAGGACACAGCAAACAGGGCATTGTGTCGGTTTGCTCAGGGACATCTTGCGCTTTTTTGCTCCCAAACGAACATTCCAACTCATTAAACAAATCCTAAACATATCCCAGGTCCATTTTACACCATGGCATGCAACTTTATGAGGTTTTCTAACATGAGGTCCCCCTAGCCTGAACATGGTCCCCCAGTAGCTAGAAATGGCGTTAGGTGTAAAACGAGCACTAGGTATCCTGCTATGCCTTTGAAAAAAGAAAGCTCAGAACCGCCTATTTGGAATTTTCCCCAGTATGTCGGCACACAAGGACACCGCTTCTGCGCTGCCCGTTGCTTGCTTCCGATACAGTGGTGCCGTGGCAGCGCAGCTCCGGCGGGAGGCGATCGCGGGCAACAATCCCTTTCTCCTCCATGTCACGGTACAGTCTACTTCATATTGATGTGGAAGAACCAGAGACGTCGGAGAACCCGACGCAGTCGTTTGAGATTCATAATATCGTCTGGAGGCGCACACAGCTTTTGGCCAAGATAATGTATATATTATATGATATAGATATCTATGTATAATGTGATATTATTTAGATATAGAGCTCCTTGACACCCGCCAGAGCACCCAGAGTGTTTGAGAATATTTACAGAACACGGCCAAAGGCTGTGTGCACCTCGCCATTGCGATACATCCACTGTTAACAGAGCGCATGGTACCGTGGCCGCAAGCTGCTCAGGTCCGCGCCCCCACCCTCCTCCTTGACCCGCCTCTCTCCTCATTTGCATTAAAGCTACAGACACCGAAACGGCGCGTTTGGGGAAAGCTCAATGTGCGACTGCCTCGTAGGGTCTGTAATTCTGCACCCGGGCTGAATTTCGGGAACGTCTTCAAATACTGTGTTAGGGGCCCACTAATACCTTACATTAAAGCATCCATAAAGTACCATGCCATGGGACCTTTAGGTTCTTAAGGCCCATTCACACCCTACGGTAAATACGGATACGGACCGTTTCGTCCGGTCCCGGAGGTGTTTCGTCCGTCAGTGGGTCCGTCGCCTCTGAGCTTACGAATCCGGAGTGTTCCGGGAGAAACGGAGCAATACCACCGGAAACCGAGGCCGCAGTATAGAGTCAGAAGTCAGACCATTCGCGAAAATAGATAAGAGTAGTATAATATCTGATATGTATATTTATATATTGTATTTAACGTTTTATACTTATATTATACTATATACCTGACCTTTTTATTTTATTGTTCCCCTGCTTTGGCAATGTAACTGGTTACATTTAACAATATTTTGAGGAGATAATCTGCGGGTTTGGCGAGGGGTTTCACATGCCACCGCCAACTAGGCCTACACTTTTTGCAATTTTTTTTGCCGATTTCGGATGACACAAAGCAAAATCATCTCTACAGATATCATGTTTGCGATTGTCGATACCGTTAATTTATGAAAACGACAGTCACTGCCCTCTAGAGGATTTATTGTGTTACATCCATTACAACGCTGAAACTAGACGGAGGTATGAAGGGTAGTTCCGGAGGCAACGTTTGGGGCGGACGGACGAATTTCGTCCGGATCCGGAGGTATGAATCGGCCTTTATGGTCTCTGTAATGAACCTGATAGAGGTCGGCTATGCGGCCCTTGTAGATATTGCAGAGGTCGTCCACATCCAGCCCAGCATCTGGATGGCTCTCCAGACCCATGGTGTCACACAGAACCAGGGGCAGCTTCTTCCCTCCTCTCCCTGCCCTGATGGGGAAGCTGCGGAACTGTGGAGCGATAAGAAACGCATTGAAGGGAGCAACCCTCAAATCATACCTACAGTCACTTTTCATCTTTCATAGACGGCACAACCCTTCTTTATATTTCTTTATATTTATTCTTTGAGTCCTATTATTTATTTATTTATATACACTGAATGCTGATGCCTGCCCCCTGGTAAACCCCCTCTCTGGTTCTGACCTGCGTGGTCACACTCTTGCCACACACTCCGCTGATGGCCTGAGAGGTCATGTGGCCTCGGAACACAGAGTTGATGGAGTTGAAGAAGCTGGACTTCCCAGCGCCCACCGGCCCCACCAGCAGCACTCGGGCCTGGGTCACACCGCTGAGCTCAGGCTGGTACTCCTGAATCTTCATCATCAGTTCCTGTTTCCTCCTGCGGAACGACGAGGCACAAAAGAGAAAGATGAAGTAGAAGAAACAACAAATAACAAAAAGTTAAATGACAAAAATGAAAACAAAACAAGATACATTTAAATAAACTAAAAAAAATGGCAGCACATGAAAGAAAGTCAAAAGATACATCTGGACAACAATTACATCATTAAGAAAGTTGCCAATATGAATAATAATAATTTCATGATATGATGACATGATAAGTGTGATTATTTGTACATACTCAATAGTCCATTCAGTAGCCCTCCATGGTTTGGCCAAGAAGCCACCAAAATCTACAGGAATGAATTACATTCTTCATGCAACGTCAAGATCAACAGAAGATCAGGGTCTCTGATCTGTTCAATATCATGAAATATGATAAGATAGGTTTTGTTTTAAAGGGTGAACAAAGCACAGGAGAGCAATACGAAAGAAAAAGTACCAAATGTTGAATTATAGAGAGATATTCTCAATATTAAGAGTTATAAAATCCCTTCTAAGTGGAATTAAGTCATTTCTGACCAATCAGGCAATCTCTTCCAGGCAATCTCTTCACAGATCTTGCCTGTTAATCACAGGTGTGTGACTTTAACAATTCGCAATAGAGTGCAACAGCTGTGGTTCTTGAAGTTAATTTCCCATTCATTTTCTCAATCGATTTTTCAGAAAATCGTTATATGAAAGTTTTAAACCTGGAACCAAGCCAATCATCCGTCAGGTTTGTCGTGACCATAATTTTGAAAACAGAAGAAAAGGAACCTTTTCACAATGGTTACAACCCAATTGTTTAGTTTGTTTCTTGCATCTTATAAAAATGTTCATTATTATAGTGTGTCTGTCTTTGTCTCTCTGTGTGTGCGTGTGCGTGTGTGTGTGGCGTTGTGTTAAAGTTAAGGATGTGGTGTAGTAGTAGAAGTATTTATTTATTCTTCTAAAAATTAAAGTTAACTTCTTTAACTTATGGCTTATACAGGAGCATATACCCCCTTTTCACAATATAACAGATTTTATACCTTGGATGGTTACAACATTATGGCTTTTAACCAAAACTTCTATGGATTAAATGTATGGGATTTTTACTTCCGGAATGGCGCAGAAATGTAGCGGGAGAGGGTTTCTTTGGGTTGTACTTTTTTGGGTAGCCTTTGGATCCATGGAATACCTGGCTTTTAAAAATAAAAATCTGCCTTCCTCTATGGGAATTTAACATAGGGGTTTCTATACCTTTGCACTCTGTATTTTAATGGAGATCATATATTTATTTACGATACGATTATTCATTCACGGGGTAAATTGGTTTCCTTAAAGGTTGGATATTCTTTTTTTATTCCTCTTTTTAGTCAACTTTAGCATGGGTGCCTAAACTTATTCCTCATACGTGTCGTGTGTGTTACTGATCAGGTACTAACTGTTGCTTTTCCTATAGCTTCTCTGCAGTCCGTCCAGTGCTTTGGTTTAGTTTATAGACACTGGGGAGAAGTAGGCCCAGAGCCCGCTCACCTTCCACTCTGTACACCTCCAACTCCGTGAGGGCCAGGTCGCCTCCGTGCATGTCCACCGGGTTGAAGGTGAAGCCAGTCCCGGGGTTGGACACCACGTTGGCTCCAAGGTTTTGTTGCAGGAACTTCAGCGCCCCGAAGTCTGGCCCCGCTCCCCCGTCGATGAAGCCGTACTTGCCGTCGTCGCTGGCCACTCGCAGCGGTGCGTTCCCCTTGCCATTACCGAGGCTGTACAGAAAGGCCTCGCCGTCGCTGACCAGAACCCCGCTCCGATTGAAGTCCTTCGCGGTGTACGCTCCGAACACGTAGCCAGACTTGTTGTAGGCGGCCAGCAACGTGGGCCCCTGCTTGTCACAGCGTTGGTGGAAGTTGCCGTAGTCGAAGCCGTGGAAGCTGGCCTTGTACAGCAGGTGGAGACGGACCCGGCCGAACAGAGACAACAGCTTCTTCTCCTGGTCGCTGGACAGGCTGGACTTCACCACGGACATGATTTATGGAGGGCTGGTGGGGACGGAAGAAAGGCCACCACATACCGCAGTCATGTGGATAAAATAGCCTCTTTAGGACACGTTGACAGTGCTGATGCCTGCTTTATGGGCATGGAGTTTGGCTTTATCTCTCTAGTCATTTTTTAAACAGTGTTGCGTTTAAAAAACCTTGCATGTGCACATACTCAGAGAGACACACAAACACAGAAATGTTTAGCCAACAGTGAACCATGTCGGACATGCATAATCCTCGAATACAATCTAGAGAAGGGCTGGGTTTTTAGGAGGGTGCCAGTGGGAGCTGAGCTCCGAGAGGTCTGGCCCCCATAAAAGCAGCAAACTCAAATGTGGGGGTCTCTGAAAATACAGCAGCATAATATTGTAATTACAAATAAAGCTATTTTCCCTTCCACATGCAGAGTAATATTGACATTAAGTGGGATAATAGAACACCGGTCATTATCGGGAAAATAAGCCAGGGCGAACCGGACACCGACGCGAAACGGAGGCGCTTCGACCTGAAGGGGCTTATTTTCGATAATGAGCGGCTACGTGCCAAACAAAAAAATAACTTCACAAGGTCTCTTTTTACAATAAATGTGTTACCATACGTAGTGTTGATCAGCAGAGAAATAGTTAGCCAAAGACGTTGACGTCGCTTAGCCTATAGCAACCGAAGATGCTGCGTTGTTTTGAAGGGCCCATGCAACGGAGCGTTCCACGACTTTGAGAAGAGCCCTGTCATAATAGCCCATATTTACATCCTATATCCTAACCCTGATCCTAAGAATAAGCCTACCTGAAATAGTAAAGGCAGCTATAAGACAGTTATTCTCCAGGTTTAGACTTGTTACGTCTGCCGTCTTCTTCCTCGTGTCAGTGAGAAGAAAGAAACCGAAACCCTGAATCAGGTCTACAGCCGTATGACTTAAAGAAACTTCCCGAAACGGGGGCGTTCGATTCGATCACATCCCCAGATTTCCTCCCGCTCAATCATCAATTGTTTGTACACTTTCAAGCACTTTGTCAACTTGTGAGGACTGACTACACCTTGGCTATAGGCTACACGACGCCGATACGTGCGTAAATGTTGACACAAGTCAGTCAGTAGGCTAAATGCATTTTAGTTATTATTCATTATTATTTTATTATAATTAACAAATCAATCAATACTATCGATATAATATCACTGCGTGTGAGATGTTCAATGAAAATGGGAATATAGTACAAACACAGATCAGAAACAAGGTGGCACAATCACTTCACACAAATACACTTCGTCAGAGGCGTAGCCTACAGACTTTATTGTCATTCAGTCAATTTCTAATGCACAATTTCTAAAATACGTATTTCAAACACAAAATACTATTTTGTAATTTGTATTTTATTGAGATGATGAAAATGCCTTCGTATTTTGTATCAAAATACTTCAGTGTTGTGTTTTTTTGGTATTTTCAAAATACTTTCTGTCAAACACCGTGATGACATCTATCTCTCTATCTATCTATCTAAAAAGCACGAAATCTCTGTCTGTCTGTCTGTCTGTCTGTGGCTAAAATTCAGGTTGATTACACCTTATGCGACACGATGGAACTCTCTATGACAGCCTTCATCAGCTCTGCAGCATCCGCGAGACACTCCCTGATCTCATGAAAAAGTTAAACCTGGCATTATTTAAGGATGCAGAGATGGAGTAGGCCTACATCGAAGAATTTAAGTCCTGAAACCCCTTGCGCAGGCAATTGATCGATTGCAGTGCCAGTCATCGTGCTATTACGCAGAATTAATTCCTTATTTGCAGTAGAGGCAAAGCTTGAAGCTCTGCATACCAACAACCTCAGTTTCTGCTCACACCTTCTGCATGACTTAGTGGATGGTTTCCACGGGTGTTTCTAGGTTTCATAAACATCCGGGGCTTAGCCCAGACGGAAAATGAAAATGCCAAAATTATTTCTATGCTTTATTTTGCATGAACATTTTTTCATAATGCTTCACCTAAATAAACAAAATAAATAAAGTTCCATTCAAGTTATTTCAGAATAAAATAGTACAAGTGAGACAGACTTTACACACATCTGACTGGGGATAGGACAGATTAATTCACTTGGGGTGGTAAACAGCAGGTTATGTTTTTAAACTGTTTATTCTCTTGCCAGAAGGACTATCTAGACTAGGCTACTTATAAATAATTAAATATTTGTACTTTTATTTATTTTTTCAACCCAAAAATTATATTCGGGGCTAATTAAACACAGGGTCTGTGATTAGGATGTCTGGGTTCAGGGTCTGCGCTCAGGGCCTTATCGACCAGGTAAACACGCGTCCTGCCGTTCACTCAATACATTCATGATCCAAAATCTGACCGCAGCTGACCTCAGATCTGGTGAACTGGGCTTTTATTTCTTTCACTTCATATGTTGAAACCACGTAGACGCGCAGATTGCGGCAGAGAAACTTCGAGGTTTGAATATCTTTGAGAAGAGATGCATGTAATAATTTCCTAAATGTATTACATGATTTTATCTCATGATATATACATTTCAATTAATATGCGTCGGCCTCAACTTGATACAAAACACTATTTCACACCGTCGATATTTCCTTTCCCACTGGACACACACACACACACACACACACACCCAGGCCTATGCAGTTATAAAATGTAATCAAACATGTCAGACATTTTCTATAAATAGCCTAACGTTTGCAGTGAAAAAAACTGACGCACATTTCATGCTAAGAGATATGACGCTCCACAACTTGACTAACTCGGTTGCTAAGCGGTTAGTTTCAGATGCTTCAGTAAGCTCGAAATACATCAGAGGAGTCACACAGGAGAGAAGGGTGTATCTCCAGCGCACACACCCTTGGGAGAAGCCATACCTTGGTCTACGTACATTTCACCTCCGTCTTATGCAAGGTTTTTGTGTGCAGCAATTTTCATAAATGAGGCCCCCGGGCAAGCGCAGCGACTCAGGATTTAAAAAAATAAATAAAAACTTTGATGTCAAGTAGGTGGCCACAAAATATCGTCCGGCGGGCCGCAATTGGCCCGCGAGTTTGAGACCCCTGCTATAGTACATTGATGTGAGACGGGTTGGTGGATTGAACGTGTTGTAGTAGCAGAGAATGTATGTACATTGTTAAATACATAAATAGGCTTGAATTTAGTAGTAATAGAGGTTTCATATTTTTACAAAATGGATTATGTGAACATTGCTGAATAACAATCATGTAGGCCTATATTAAATGTATTGCAGGAGTTTAGCTTGACATTAACCAAGTTAAAGGACAATTAAATGAACCGCACCAAACATGTAGAAGTCAATGTGGGATTTTAATACATAAACAAAAACACTTGACAGAAGTTTAATACAATTTTGTAAAAGAAAGCAGAGGAAAACATTTTCCCAAATGAATCTTTTCAAAATGTCACCATTTCAAAAGCAAGTGAAGAGGTTTGTGTAAAAACAGTCCTCCCTGACCAGCTCTGTCCCTCACTCTAAACCCTGACTCTCAACCCTAACGCTGAACCCTCTGAGGGCAGGAAGACGCGCCTTCAGTGTAAAGGTTCGAACCACAGAGAAGGATGAAGAAGAGGAAGCAGTAGAGAGTAGTGAAGTAGTGAGGTTAGTGATGAGAGAAAGGCGTGTGGAAGCACACGGTTACATGTGGGAGGTCATTGATCCATCAGCCTCAGACCGCTGAGCTCAGCAGGTCGTCTGGAGGACGAGGCTCAGATGAACTGAGGAGACGGGACCAGCAGGATGTCAGGATCAGGGCGGGTCCAGCTGAGGTCTGTCTACCCCCGACCAAACAGGATCAGGTGAGGTTCAGCTCAGGTGTGTCTGCCCGGACCAAACAAGGACATTGGTTAGGTTATTCAAAAGATGCAACATTATCTGAACCAAAGATAAGTCATTAAGGAGCAGGCAGGCTTTAGGGCGGCTTGCTCAAGGACGCATCACTGTATTCTGAGGACTTGAACCCGGCACCATTGGTTTAAGAGTTGAACCCCCAGCCCCATACCTAGTCCACTATGTCCAGATAATGCAAACTTACCAGGAATCCTTGATGGTAGAGTCCTGGTTGTCCTCAGGATTTGCCTTCCAGATGTACGGCTTCTCCATCAGTCCTCCAGATTCCTGGTCTGGTTACAAACGTAATTTGTCTCTAATGTAAGGTAACAAACAGTAGTAGTTGGGCTCTAATGTAAGCTCAAACACAGGAGCTCTAATGGCGCGTAACAAAGTAGCAGCTGTAGTTTGTCTGGTAACCAACCACAGTAGTATGTCGTAATTTGTACTCGACAAACTAATCCTGCGTTACAACAAGTCCACTCTGTTTATTTTATGCAAACTTACGAGGATCCTGGTTGGTAGAGTGATGTCGTCCTCCAGAGTCTTGGCTCCTCCATCAGCTCTCCTCAGAGTCCTGGTTTGGAACAAGCAGCGCAAGTCTGGCCCTAACGTCTGGTAACAAACGTGTAGTTTGTCTTATTTTACAAAAATAATAATTTAAGCCCTTTATTTCCACTTTGTTGTTAGGTTAATACAAACTCACAATCCTTGTTGGTAGAGTGATGGTCATCCTCCAGATTCACGGTTCCCCTACCAGCTCGCCTCCGCTCCAGAAACACGTTCTAGTAAGAAAACACAGCGGTAGTTGGTTAACGCATGTCAAAGTAACTGTATTTTGCCCTTTAAGTCAACCATGTAAGTAAATACAAACTTACGAGGAATCCTTGTTGGTCGATTCCTAGTCGTCCTCCAGCGTCTCAGCTCCTCCATCAGCTCTCCTCAGACAGAGTCCTGGTCTGGAACAAACAGTGGAAGTCTTGCTTCAACATGTGGTAAAACAGATGTAGTCGTCTGGTATATATGGTACAAACGCCGGTAGTTTGTGGTAGCAGTATTCTACGAGAAGTGGCAGTGAGTGTGATGATCACTTCAGAGTCAAGCTCCATCTACCCCACGACAGACGTCCTTCACAGGCAGGTCCTTCACCAGGCAGGGCCTCCACCAGCGCCTCCACCAGCTCCTCCACCAGGCAGGGCCTTCAGCACGACTCCATCAGCTCCTTCAGCTCCTTCAGCACGGCACCTCCATCAGCTCCTTCAGCCATGGATTCCTGGTCTGGTTACAAACACAGTTGGTCTCAGCAGTAAATCACCTGGGGACGCAACGCACCCCACCTCCTGAATCTGAGGTTCACTTGTAAAATGGAAGACAAATTTAAAACAAATTTCA